>JAQQSW010018161.1:0-11309 GCA_028646575.1 Pseudocheirus occidentalis | reverse complement strand
TATAAGTCCAATATCATTATAATATGTTACTTGGTTCCAAAATTATACTAAATAATACAAGGGTCTGTAAATGCACGTTTTCGTTGCAAGGTAGCGTCGAGTAGCTGGTAGCCAATGTCCAGAATGGTTCGGAGTGCAAAGGGTTAAGTAACTAGCCTAAATTCACAAAGATTAAGACACTAAAAAACAAGGTTCAAAACCAAGTCCGTTGTCTCTGTATCTGGGGCTCTTTCCACTACATCCCAATAAGCATTTAGATGGGCACAGTGAACACTCCTGAGTTGTATGACCCTGGGCAATTCATTTAACCTTTCTTTGTCTGCAGCACCTTCCTCATCTGTAAAATGGGATAATAATAACAACCACTTCCTGTGGTCATTGGGAGGATAAAACGAGATAATATTGTAAAATGGTAAAAAGTACTTTATAAATTCTATCATGATATAAATGTCATAATAAATATTAAGTGTTATATAAATGCTAGCTTTTCCCATTATTATTATTATTATTAGAACTTCCCATCCATAGCTACGGTCCATAAAGACATAGGAAAGACAGGTCAAATCAATTAATTTACAATTATCCCCATTAGATTTTACTAAGCCTGTTTAGAAGCTAAATAGCAACAAGCATGTTATCCTTTAAAGAGGTTGCTCTCAGATTTGTGGCCTAACCCTCAGACCCTATCACCTAGAAAAAAGAAAACTATAGATAATATTTTTGCATATACACATATATTTAAAGATAAATTCTGATGGTAGAAAATGAGAAACCCTTTATGTTGTATTCTACATAATAATCTCATGTGCTACTCTTTTTACATGATCATGGCAAAACTCACTTAGTCAATAGGGAATTAACCTTAAGAACTGTTTTCCAATAATGGTGAAGGATTTTCAGTAATACATCCATATTCTCTCCTCGCATCCCTAGAGACTAACAATACATATTTTCAAGACAAATGATAAAGTTCTAGAACTGAGGCTGTACCTAGCCCATAAGAGCAAACCCATGATTCTGTCCTCACAACCATAATCCTCTCTTGTCAACTAGGGAGGCAGGTATCCAGTAAATACTGTTCACTCTTCACTAGTATAGATGTCATTATACACTGGCAATGTGCAATGGCATTTGTTTAAAATAAAAAATTATCTGAACACGGGAAATTGGGAGGAGGGAAACCACACCTACTAAATAATTTCCAAAGTTCTCATTGTTTGCGATTACTTCAAATCTTCACCAACCTAGGTATAAAATTCAAGGTGCTACTTGGATATCAATCTTTTTTTTTCTCCTTTCATAAAATGTTTTATGCAATGAAACAGAATTAAACAAAAAGAAAGCATTTTTGCATGAAATGAAACCCCAACAATGACTGCTATTTTTTGTTTTCTGCCCATATCCACTGAATCATCTTTTCTACCTCCTTCTAATTCCCTTTAGCACCAGATCCTGACACATGCTGGTTGGATATGTATTTGTGCCCCGAAGAAATGACAGAATTGGAATTTTAGAGCTGGAAGCAGCTATCAAAATGCATTCTTTTTTCTGCCCTGAAAAACTCTCAATAAAAACAAGAGGATCACTAGAAAAACACAAGCTAACATACCAATTCCTTTTATATTTTTTTGAAATATTCTGGAGTGGTCAGCTTTCTTTGTGCAATGTTTATTTTTGTTTCACCTGACTTGAAGCACTGAAGGTTTTTTTTTTTTTTTGCTTTCACAGCAACTTTGGTTAAGAGCTGTTGTGTTAAGTCTTCAGAGCTTATAAACAATATTCCTTAGAAAACTTACCCTGCAAGGAAGTTTTAATGGTGACATCTAGAAATGAAAAAAGGATATCAATTTTGTAAAACAAAATAAAGAATCAAAAAGTACAAATAAAATGTTTTATATATAAAAACATTATTTTCATTAATACTGGTTTGGTGTAAAAAAGATATCACTGAGACCAGTTAGAAGTTTTCATTTATTAGTCTCAGATTTTAAATTTCATCCAAATCAATGAATATCAAAGGAGTGACTAATCTGAGTTTAGGAGTTTCTCTGAAATTACGCTCACCTTCTTCCAAGCTAGCACGTGTCATTTACTACCACTTGTCCCTCAGTAAATAGGCCATATTAGTGAATGTTACAGGATCATAGGTTTAGAGCTGAAACGACCCCCTCAATTAAACAATAGTTAATTTCTGATCATTCAGGGGGCAAGTTATCTAGTTTGCCCAGTGATTATTATTACTGTCATTATTCAGAGAAAGGACAGGGATCATCCCATTGCTAAAATTCTATAGAAGTCTACTGATCTGGGATAGGAAGCTCTCAAGGATGAAATTCCAAAAAGGAACAATTCAAATGAGGAGTAAAAGAGGAACTTCTCTAAAGAGACAGATTTGAATGTATAGGAAATTACCCAAAAAAAAGATTAACATTTTTAAAGATATATGCAGAAGATAGAAGCAAGGGAAGGATAAATAAAAAATAGAAAAGTATTGGTCTACAAATTGGTCTAACAATTCTGGAAGGTAATTTGAAATTATTTAAAGAAAATCACTAAAATGTCAATTGTTTTTGATCCTGCGATCACATTGCTAAGCATAAGTAATTCAAAGAACTCCACAAAAAGAAGTGTTTTCTACCCACCAAAATATTTGCAGTAATACTTTCTGTGGTATCAAAGAACTAGAAATAAAGCAGATTCTACAAACTGGGGAATAGTTAAACAAATGATGGCCTATAAATATAATGGAATATTACTGTGCTATAAGAATCAAGGTATATGGTAAATCCAGAGAAGCACAGAAATCCTTATATGAACTGTTGGAAAGAGTAGTTAAACTGGAAAAAGAACTTAGATAATACACACAATGACTAAAATAATGAAATTGGAGGAAGAGTAAAATTAACCTGAATGCCACATAATCATAATGACAAAGCTTGCAAAGCTATCTCTGAAAAAGAGAGAAGAAACTATGCCCTTTTCCTTTCTGTGCTAAGGAGGGGGCTGCTACGAGTCTGAACACAGGCTGTCAAGATTCTGGTTAGTTGTGCTGAATTGCTCTGATATCTTATTTTTTTTAATACAAGAAGGGCTTCTGGGTGAGGATATAGAGTGAGATAGCCCCTCATTCAGAAAGTAACATAAAAATGAAATACCAATATTTTTAAGTGTGTCAGGAATGCTAAAGCTCAAAATGAACTGAGGTTGATGAAACACTAAGGAAAACAAAAACTGGGTGGTTTTGTTACTGGGTTTTTTTGCTGTAACAAATGAGAAGCCCGGACTACTCACCTCTTACGTAGTCTCTGCTTGCCCTGTCAAGGGGATAATCTTTGGACTTTCTAGAGCTGACCACTCTTTCAAAATGAAAGTAGCTAATATGGAACTGATACTCAAAATAAGGAAGGTAAAACACTTAAGCAATCTGTGATATTCAATTGATTAGGGCCATTTGAACTACATCCTAGGCTTCTGGAAGAACTACTGTACATGATTACAAAGTCACTGTCAATAATCTTAGCAAGTTCGTGGAAGATAGAAGTACCAGACTGGAGTTGGACTGATGTCACAATTTTTAAGAAGGAGAAGCAAAAGGAAAAGGAGAAGGAAGAGGAGGAAGAGGAGGAGGAGGAGGAAGGGGAGAAGAAGGAGAAGGAGGAGGAGGAGGAGGAGGAGGAGGAGCAGGAGGAGCAGGAGAAAGTCTGCAAACTCTAACCTGAGGAGCTTGTCTTCAATTCCTAGCAAAATTCTAGAACATAGTAATAATAAGGAAAATCACCTAACATCTAGAAGAGGAAGCGATAATCACAAAGAATCCACCTGACTTTATCAAAAACAAGTCAAGCCAGACTAACTTCATTTCCTTTTCCTTCTTCTAGACTGGTAGATAACAGTGATGCTGTTGGGCATTTAACAAAGTCTTTCATACTATTCTTGTGAGAAAGATGTAGAAAAGTGGGCTAAATAATAACAATTAAGTGCATTTCAGAACAGGCTGAATGGCCAAGATTGAAAAAAAAGACATTAACAGCCTGAAGTCAACTTGGAAGGAAGTCTCTACAAGACTTTCCTAGAGACTGGTGGTTCACCCTGGACTATTTAAAATTGTCTGCAACTACTTGGACAAAGTCATATTTGCAGAGGACCCAAAAGAGGAAGGAATAGCTAACATCAGACTAGATAATAGCTTCTAAAAAAGGCGAAATGAGGCTAAAATATTGGGCTGAATCTAATAAGATGAAACAATAGGAACAAACAGAAGTATCAAAGTATGGAGTCTAGAGGGTAGTTAGTTGGTTACGTGGATAGAGCATAGGGCCTGAAGTCAAAAAGACTCAGCCTCCTGAGTTCAAATCTGGCCTCAGACACTTAACAGCAGTGTGACCCTAAGCAAATCACTTTATCACCTTCCTCATCTATACAATGAGCTGTAGTAGGAAATGGCAAACTGCTTCAGTATCTTTGCCAAGAAAACCCCAAACAGGATCAAAAAGAGTCATATACAATTAACAAGACTGAACAACAGTAACAAATGGAGTTTAGCACTACATGTCTGGAACTAAGGCTATAATAGTCCCATTGTACTCTCCACATATTATCAACTTCTGGGTGCTACACTGGTCATCCAAAGGTAAGCTTGATTCTTGATTAGTACAGATATGAGTGAATGCTCTCCCCTACAGCTCTGCCCTTTCAAGACTCATTCCACCCTTAGATCTGAAAGAGACTTCAGTAGTTTATTATTATTATTTCATTAATACAGCACCTTGAAGTTAAAAAAAATTCTTTTAAAAACCTTGCAGGGTAGACAGGAAACTGTTACCCATGGCAACAAAAATAGTGTCAGAGCAAGAACTTGAACTCAGACTTTTGGACAAAGTACGGAGTCCTTTTCATTATTCCATACTGCTTCTAGTACCATTTGTTATCTGGTTAATGACTGGGAGTTCACTTCCATCCTATTCCAGTATTGGACAGCACTTGCTGTTGATTTATTTCTTTCACATTAAACTAAAATCTGCCCTACTTGTAACTACTACAGGCCATCTGTGATTCAAGGTAGTACTTTTTCTCACAGCTCCTATCTCCCTAGCCTTTGGATACAAGAAATCAACTTATTTAGGAGTAACCACTTCCAAGAGAGTGTAAAAGGAAGACCATGACTATCTCCAATAATACATTCCACAATTCAATTACAAGTAACTATTTAAAAACAATCCAAATTTTGTGTACTTTGCTATTCAGATTATGTATTATCACAGTAATCATTCTGACTATTCTTCAAAAATGGCAAATATTCTGGTATGTTATTCAAAGTTATAGGAGCATGGAAGAAAGAAGATTGGGAAAAGGAATTAATATACGATAACTTATACTGAATTACAAATCTGCTTTATGCCTCCCATTCCCTCAACACTCAATAAAGAATCTGACTTTTCTTTTCCTTCCATTCTTCATAGAAAATGTAAAAAAAAAAAATTGCTTTACTTTTTTACTAAGTTTCAGTTGGACTTGTTTATTGTTCAGTCCTGTCCAACTCTCCAAGATCCCATTTGGGGTTTTCTTGGCAAAGATAGTGAAATGGTATGACATCTTCTCCAACTCACTTTATAGATTAGGAAACTGAGGCAACACAGGGTTAAGTGAATTGCCCAGGGTCACCGAGTTGTTAAGAATCTGAGGCTGGATTTGAATTCAGGTCCTTCTGACTCCATGCCCAGTGCACTATCTACTTCACTCACTGTCCTGGACTTGTTTAAAATACAGTTGTATTCTATTTAGCCAGAGACACTCAATACTAACTGTTCCTTTGCTCACTGAAAAGGGATGTAATTTAGGGAAGAATTAACTAATCCACTATTCAGAACTGTCAAACTTTTATTTAGGAGTGTTTCAATGTGTCATAATGATAAAGGCCACACTAAAAAGTCCTTCAAAACGACATAGTATGTGTCAGACAGAGTGCTAAAACATCTAATCAAACCAACAATTTCTCAATTCATAAACAGAGAAAGTGAGTAGGGAAAAATTAAATAATTTGCCCATTTTCTCTTAAGTTCACACAAGAACAACAGAGAAAGAATTTCTAATATGTGTACTTTTTAGGGTCTAGTAAATAGAAGCCAAATTCCACTTCCTAACATCAGCTTCTAAAAAATAATCTTTTTTTTTCTAAATAGCATTCAGTGAACATTTACTTGCAAAATGAAAGAGTTGAAACTGGCTTTCTATTGTCCCTTTCAGCTCGAACATTCTATAGATATTACTCAAGCTGCTAATGCTACAGTAATTTTTAGTTTAAGCTTAGTTTTCCAAGATTTATGCTAAATTTTGAAGGTTAAAAAAGTTTCCCCCAATAACATTACTGATTCTACACAAGGAAATTCATGAATCAAATCAAAATGACACGTACAAACACAATTAATTTTCTTTTTTTTTAAGTTTTGAAGATAGCAAAATGAATCAGCACCTTGGAATTCTGTCCTACTATAGCAGGGGTTTTTAATTGTTGTAGCCCCCATTGGCAATCTTGTGAAGCCTATGGATCCCTTCTGGGGATATTTTAAATGCAAAAAATAAAATGCATTGAATTGCAAAGTAAACCAATTATACTAAAATACAGTTGTGCCAAAAAAATTAAGTTGATGGACCCCAGGTTAAAGAAGTTCTGCCCTGTATAAAGTTCAACAGGATTTTGGTAAATCTGCATCTAGACTCTTAAAAGAAGATACTATGCTAGATTAAATGAATACAGAGTTAAAAGTGCAAACCTACTGTGCACTTCACATGAAACGCTGAAACCAATGCATGTTTCAGGGCATCTACATTAAAGAAAAACTAATTACAAGAGGACAGGAAATAATTCTCTATTTATCCTAACTTTTATAAAATCTGCAGAATGCTACAGCCACAGAAGGTGGATTAATTAACCATTTTACCATTTGGACATAAAGAACAGCATTTGTCCAAAGATTTTTTAAAGCACATTATGATTTTGATTTAGCAAGTTATCTCTTTCTCAAGTAATAAAAACTCCTAGAGCAACGTCACAAGAGGAGTTGAAAAGTTATGTACAAAAACAGAAATTATTACTCAATCCTCTTTTTACTGTAGATTCCTTAGTTCAGTGTAAAATTTAAAACATTAACATGCTAGAATAACTACCCTGAAAAAAAATTATATCTAATCATTACTTTCATAGATAATCTTTTGAGGTTCACCCCATAATGATTTTTCTCAGTCCAGCTGGCTTTAAGGAAAATATTTGTCAGTAAAGTCAGGCATTGTTTACAAAAACAACTTGTTTTGTTTTAAAATATGGCTGCATTTGAACGCCAGATAAAGTAGGAGAGATCCATGGTTCAGAGGGAGAGTTTACAAAATGAATCTCCATTTGTCTAGCCCACCCCTCACACCCCGATTTAACTCAGGTCTAAACAAGTCCACACAGAAAAATAACCCAGTTATTAAGAATGCTCCTGGTTACTATAAGAGGGAGGAGAGAAATGGAAAAGGAGAATAATGGAGGGGTTGGGGGAGTAAAGGGTAGACACAGGACAGAAAGCAATCCAATAAGTTCAGAATTAGCATCAACAGGAGAAAGCTTCGGCCCTCACAGAGTACAACACTTGTTCTGCTCAAGTTCGTAGCTGATCCTCTAGATTCACATAATGCATCCAAAGTAAAGTAACCCTAATACAGGAAGAAACCACAAAAGTCACTTTATGTTTACTCCTTCTTTCACTCTCTAACAAAAAAAAAAAAAAAGTCGTTCATACCCTCCGTGATCACCCCACGTTAGGAGAAAGAGGAAGATGGGATTCAGGATTGGAAGTCCTGGGGGATCAGACTCAAGGGTCTGGACCAACAAGAAGGAAGGGAAGAGGAGATTCAGGATCCAAAGACTTCCTAGAGGAATCAGACTCAGGGATCTGGACCAAGGGAGGGAGTTGGAGATGGGATCCAAAAAAGCCCTGGAGGATCAGACTCAGGGGTCTGGATACAAGCCCAGTGGGGAGTTGGGGGCTGGAGCCCGGGCAATGAAGCAGAACTGCTCCCCACCCCATCCCAGAGAGTGGCCCCGGCTGGAAGGGTGGTGGGGAGCCAGCTGGAGCCCAAACCAAAAGTTGGGTTCTGTCTTTAGGGAGGCGGCGGCTGCGCTCAGGACCGGACAATGCAAGGAGCGGAGAACAACCGGACCGCGGGCGAAGACAGGAAAGGGGCGCCCGGGGCTGGGGGGAACAAGGGAGGAGGGCTCCTTCTCTCGCGCCCCCATTCCACGGTCTCTTTCATCCCCTCTCTGCGCCAGAGTGAGCACTGATTGTCGGCAGCCCTCGGCTCTCCCAGGGGAACTCTGCTCCCCCCCTTCCCCAGCCCAAGGCTAGGTCGGTCCCGAGGGACTGTTCTCCCGCACCCAGGAGCCCGCTCCCCGTCTCCAGCCCCCTGCCCAGAGGAGGGGCTGAGAGAGAGGGGGAGGGGCAGAGGCAAGGAGCCCCCTCCTCCTGCAGTCCCCACCGAGCGCCCCCATCGCGATCGCGCCCGCGCGCGCGCGCACACACACGCATACACACACAGACACACACACAGGCACACACAGGCACACACAGGCACACACAGGCACACACGCATACACACACACAGGCACACACACACACACACACACACACACACACACACACACACACAAACTTGCCCAACTCTCCAAAGAAGTTGTGCCCTCACCGTGCGGCGCCCGGGACTTCCCCGCGGGCCGAGCCGGCGCTGCTCCCCACTTTCCCGGCGGTGAAAGACAATAGTCTGGCTGCTTCCCCGGCTGCAGCGGCGAGGGGCTTGGCCACAAGTCGGTCTCTCTGGACCTCGAATGGCTTAACCAAGGCGGCAGCTGCTGCTGTTGAGACGACGGCGGCGGCGGCTGCGGCGGCAGCGGCTGCTCCTACTCCTGCTCTTGCTCGGACTCGGACTCCAGCTCCGGCTCCAGCTCCGGCTCCGGCTCCGGCTCCTGCTGCCGCCGCTGCTCCGCCTAACACACGGGCAAAGCTCCCCAACGCATGCGCCATCAAAAAAAAAAAAAAAAACCGAGAGAGGGAGGGAAGGAGGGCTAGGAGAGGAGGGAGGGGAGTGGGGCTATGAACTCCACCAGCTCTCCTAGGGGTTAGTCCGGGTTCCTCCTTCCTCGATCTGTGATTGTACAGTTATGCTGTCAATTACAGCGGGGCAGACCAATGAGACAGCTCCTCGGAGGTGTTCTCAGGTTGCTGAAGGATGAGACTTTGGGGAGCAAACTAACCGGTTGAGAGGTGGGGCCAAGCATAAAGGTTTCTTCTGGGAAATACCCAACTCAGCTTTTCTTTTTCCTTCTTTTTTTTTTTTTAAACCTTGGGTTTCCGGCTGTAAAGTTTGCAGCTGTTTTCGTGAGATTAAAGTTGCAAGGGTTCACGATCTCATTTTCATCATCTTTTGCAACATAGTAATTCTAGAAGTTTAAAGTTAGCTGAAAGGGACCTTAGAGGCCGCCTCATCCAGGAATCCCTTCTCCAGCATCCCTGGCAGATGCTTCAGGAGATCCAGTCTCAGCTCAAACACTTTCATCCACACAAAGCAGCTCACTTGTCAGGCAGCGGCTTCCAGTGGTGGATGGCTTCATTGTGAGGAATCTCGTCTTTAATTTCAAACTAATGTCCCTGCTTGCAACTTCCACTCATAAGCATCTGAAGCAACAAAACGAAGCTGCTTTCCCTTTGAAGTGAAAACCCTGAAAATACTTGAAAACGACTCTTGGCCTTTCTTTAGTTTTCTCCTCTTTAAACTAAAGGCAGCAGCTTGCAATAATAACAACAATAGCTAAGATTAATATAGCACTCTTTGTGCCAGGCACTGTGATAAGTGCTTTATAATTATTAATCTCATTTGAACCTCACTGGACTCTGGACGGGAGGTCTATTATTTTCCCCATTTTACAGAGGAGCAAACTGAAGCAAATAGAAGTTAAGTGACTTGCCCAGGGTCACACTGCTTCAAACTATCTATCTATATACATATTTATATTATTTCATTATTATTATCCAAGAAAGACTGTGTTTTGTTACTTTAAATGTGTATCATCTCTCATCTTGTTTTCTAGATCCTTGCTATCCAAGTTACCCTCCTCTGGATTCCCTTGTTCTTCTTAAAGTGCATTGTCCAGAATTCCAAAGGGTACTCCAGATATGGTCCATACAGCACAGAGTACAATAAGACAAACACTTCTGGGTTTTGCTATTTTATAATCTGTGTATATGAGAGAAAAAACAAGTGCGTGAAAATGTCTGTTGTTTAGACGGTGATATGCAGTTCAATCAACAACCTATAGAGCTGTTCCATATATATTTTCTCTCTCTCTCTCTCTCCCTCTCTCTCTCTCTTTCTCTACATATATATATACATATATATTCTTCCATATATAACATAGTCTATATTATTCCATGTGATAACAGAAAAATATAGAATATTTAATTGTTATAAATGTTATAACATAAAATATATATTATAGGTTCTAGATAGAGATATGTGTATGTGTATGTATGTATCTTGTATAAACAATTGCTGAGGGTTCAGAACCGAGGAAAAGAGTAAATTGTATGACCTTTTGGAAATCACACTGTCCTTTTAATGACCTAAAACTTCTCCCTGAATTGGAGGATCATATTTTTTTACATCAAAATTCTTCCAGTATTTATGTATGACTTTGAGTCATATAATACTACAAAAGCCAAAGAATTAGCCTTTCCGAACACCCAAAAGGCAATGGAGCAGCTCATAGTGGGCAAGACGAGGTTGCAATAAAATATTTTTAAATGATGCAGGAGAAGCAACATAATATGTATAATCAATGAAACTATAAACAAAACAAAAAAATGGACCAGTTAGCATTCATTAATTGGCTGACCAGTAGACAACCTACTTAATATCCACACAATGTCAATAGAACAAAAGGAAAGTCCTCTGCACATTGAATGGACTACTAATACTGGATTTTATGAAGGAACAAAGACATGGTCACCTAGAATGAACATGCCAAGATGGATTGAAAACTGCATGATGAAAGGAAATACCATAGATCCGTGGGATTATTGTATTTTTGGAGCCAGGATTGGGTCCTGTAAAGCCAATCAGCAGTAGATTCCTGAGAGAATGCTACTGTGAACAGCTTTTAAGATTCAGATTACACAGTATTAGTGAACACTCTGTTTATTCCATTACAAAATCAAGATACAGTACAATATTCACAATATCAACAATTCACAATATTATATACAATATTTAGAACAAGG
>JAQQSW010018160.1:0-11309 GCA_028646575.1 Pseudocheirus occidentalis | reverse complement strand
TGTTTGTGTGGGAGCTGCAGTGCTTTGCTGCTCCTACGCCGCCATCTTGGCTCCGCCCCCCTCTAATTTACTTTTAAAAGTCTTTTTAAAGCTCTTCTAGGAATTGTTTTTGGGCCCAAGTCCAAACTACATTTTTCTTAGGGGCTTTGCAAGTAGCCATTTTGACACTATTGTCCTCTTCTAAGTTTGTGCCTTGATCCTCTCCTTCACAATACGTAGTAACTTTCCATAGTCAAGTCCTTTTTTTTCCATTCATTTTTTTTTCTTCCCTTTTTTGTGATTTGGTATTTTTATGTGAGAGTTGGGCTCTGGTCTTATATTATCCCCAGTTTTTTTTGTGTGCTGGGGCTCTGGGTCTTACAACTGGTTTTAACTGGGCTTTAAGGCTTAGCTGCTTTCTTTCTCTTGAGGGTACACTTCCTTTCTGGCTTGTACTGGGGTGGGAGGGGTCTCCCCATTGACCTGCACTGGGCAGGAGATTTAGCTACTGCCATGTTCCAGGGGTGGGATCTTGCTATGGTAAAAGAGTCTTTCTGATGGCTGACCCTGGAGGAAAGATCTTGTTGCAGCTTGGCCCCAGGGGTGGGGCCCTTCTGCTGGCTTACTATGGAAACAAGGCCTCTCTGATAGAAGGCCCTGATGGAGTAATTTTGTTACTCATCTCCATGAGGAGTGGGGACTGGGGGCTTCACTATAAGTCAGCTATGGTGTAAAGGCTTTACTGGTGGCTTGTGATGGGGGTGGGGTTTGGTGCTCTGCACGGACTGCTGACTTGCATAAGGAGAGCTGGTTTGCAGGAGAGCAGGACCTCACTAGTGGATTGTCCCAGACTTGGAGCCTGGCTGCAGGCCCCCTGCTGTGAGGCTGGCTACTGCTGCTGCTGCACTTGGACCGTCACTCCCTTCCCATGCCCGTGAGACAGACCTTTTCTGCTGGGCTAGCAAGCTGCTTCATTTCTCATAGATCAGTTCTCAGGTAGTTTTCTAGTTGTTCGGAGGGGAATTTTGGAAGGCTCCAGAGAGTTCCTTCCTCACTCTGCCATCTTGGTACTGGAAGTCCTTCTATCAAAATAAGAACTGAAACATTCTCTGAAAGTTCCTCTGAAAACCTCTTTAGGACATGCACCTGTATACTTTCTAGGTTTGTCCTTTGCCACCAAGTAGAAAACATTTTATTCCACTGGATAACCCTTCCAAAGTTTTAACTCTAATAATGGTAGTATTTACCTCACCCCTCAAGATTTAAAAATTGATTTCCTCAGTGTGAAGTAGGAAGTGTAAGTATTATATCTCCATTTCACAGATGAGCAAACTGAGTCTCAAAGAGGCAAAGGGACTTGCCTTTTTACCACATAGCTAGAAAATATTTGAGCCAGGATTCAAATCCGGGTTTTCTGACTATGGAGCCAATGGCCATATAGCTTCACCTGCTATTGTATCCACTTGAGTTGCCCTTTCTCAATATCAATTGATCAATATTTATTGACACCTACTATATGTCAGACACTGTGCTGAGTGTTGGAGGTACTAATATGAAAAAAGAAAGAGAGTTGGGGGCGGCTAGGTGGCGCAGTGAATAGAGCATCGGCCCTGGAGTCAGGAGGACCTGAGTTCAAATCTGGCCTCAGACACTTAACACAAAAACTAGCCGTGTGACCTTGGGCAAGTTATTTAACCCCAATTGCCCTCCAAAAAAAAAAAAGAAAAGAAAAAGAGAGTCCTTACCTTCAAGTTGCTTACAATCTAATGGTCTTCTTTAGGCTATCATCTCCCCATTTTACAGATGAGGAAACTGAGTCCTATAGAGGTAAAATGATTCCCTCAAATTTATATAAGTAGCATTTGAAATATTTGAAATTTAATTTTTTTTGTTTCCAAATCAAATCCACTTTTTCACTGTTCTTTGCAAAACTTCAGAATGGAAATGGAGATCATATGTTGTTGTTGAGTCATTTTTCAGTCTTGTCTGTCTCTTCTTGACCCCATTTGGGGTTTTCTGAGCAAAAATACTGGAGTGGTTTGCCATTTCCTTCTCCAGCTTATTTGACAGATGAGGAAACTGAGTCACAAGGGTCTTGCCTGGCCTCACATAGCTAGTAAGTGTCTGAGGCCAGGGTTGAACTCAGGAAGAGGAGTCTTCGTAATTCAAAGCTGCCTCTATGTGATGGTGAGAATCTATGGTAAGAGGGAGTGTGGGAGAGAGATCAGTTGAGGCTGGGAGAAGCAGAGATCTATGGATGCAACAGAGTATTGTCCTGAGCCTCCTCCCCTTGCCCCATCCGTGAGGCATGGGGATAGCCACAGTGGGACATGCTGGCTTTGGCTTCTGCTGTTCCAGAGACCACACCTGGGAAGTCAGCAAAGGTGAGTGCCGTGGTCCGAGTCAGCTTGGTGCTGCCGGCCAGAACTGGGATCACTGAGCTTGTTCCTTGACCTCAGAGAAGGAGGACCAGCAGCATGCATTGACCGCACCTGACATATTGAGCTGGCCATCCTCTAAACCTCTCAGATCTTTTTTTTTTCTTTTTTTCAGTGACTTTTATGGAAACCGTTGTTTATCCAGATTATTTTACCCTGTACTCATATAACTGATTTTTTTGAACTCAAGTATAAGGGAAGTACAAAAGTACCACCATCATCAGTATGATCACTATTCTGGCCTTGCACATCACCAAGATTACTATTAATACCCTCAGAATTGCCATAGGACGCAAGTAGTAGGGCTCCTTATTGCTGTGCCTGACTCTTCACAATCCTGTGGATCATACCAATATTGTCCACAGGGTTTTCTTGGCAAAGATACTGGAGTAGTTTGACATATCCTTCTCCAGTGGATTAAGTCAAACAGGTTAAGGGGTCATATAGCTACCAAGTGTCTGAGGCTGGATGTGAACTCAGGTCTTTCTGGCTCCAGATCCACAGATCTAACCACTGAACCACTTAGCTTCCTCCTTGAGCTCCTTAGGGAATGATATTTATCCCTAGTAAACTTCATCTTATTAAATTTGATCTCTACTTCTAGTCAACAAAAATCGTTTTAAATTCGAATTCTCACTTCTAAGGTGTTAATCGTTTCCAGCTTTAGGAATTTACAAATTCATTTTTTTTTAAAATTTCAATCAACTTGCATCATTTTCCTTTCTTTTTCCTCGCCTCTTTCCTCTCATTGGCCATACCCAAAACTGTATGTCTCATTGATGTATTGATTTAAAGTTAGGAAGGGGTTTTTTTGTGAATCATCTAGTTCAACTCCCTCATTTTACAGATGAGGAAACTGAGGACCAGAGCAATTAAAAGTCTTGCCCAAGGCCTCAAGGAATAAAGGGCAGAGCAAGGATTCAGACGTGGCTCTTCTATCTCCAAATTCATCACTCCTGTCTGTGTGTATTATTGCAAGGTTACCCTGTTATCTATTCATCTAAGTCCTTGATACAAAGGTTGACACAGAGCCAAGGACAAAACCATTGGTTATTGGCCTTCAAGGAACTGCATTTTGATCAGTCATTGTCGCTCTCTTCCCTTTTGCTTCCTACAATTGTACAATTGTAGGATGCCCATGTGATCTCCAAAGACGCTGTTCTGGGTGAGGGTACCTAAGCCCCTCTCTCTCCTTCTCTCCATTTCTCATTCCTTTTCTAGATTCACTCCACAGAATAAAGATAGTTTGAGGAAACATCTATGTAAGGCCCAGGAGAGTTATGGCAGATCTCATAGCCATGCCCATGGGTACTTAGAGCATAGTAGCAGAGCATTTGGTTAAGGCCTGAAGGTTCATCATCTTCCCCCAAAAAAACATTAGCAGTTTTTGCTTCCTCCACTCATTCAAATGTAGGAATTATCCATGTTTTTTTTCCCACAGAGTATGGGGCCTGAACTCTGCTTCCCCAGCAATTTTTCCACCAACGTCAGGAAAAGGTCTGAGTGGAATGAGATTCTTAGTTTCTTCCCATAGGAGTTGGGATAATGGAAGGGATAAATGTCTGGCAGCAAGGTGATATAGTGGATAGAGCACCGGGCCTGGAGTCAGGAAGACTCATCTTCCTGAGTTCAAATCTAGCTTTAGATACTCACTAGCTGTGTGACTCTGGGCAAATCATTTAGCACTGTTTGTCTCAGTTTCCTGATAGGTAAGATGAGCTGGCAAACCATGCCAGTGCCTCTGTCAAGAAAACCCCAAACGGGGTCACGAAGAATCAGACCCAACTAAAAATGACTGAATAACAATAAGGACAAATATCCAACAAGTTGAAGGAAATAAAGCATTGGGAAGAAGGCTGGGGGTGGAGGTGGGGGAAGAACATCCCTCTCTAAGGAAAAAATTAGGGGAAAGAGAAGTGTCTGAGAGGTATGAAGTGGAGAGAGATAACCAAGCTGGGGGAGGGGGTGGGTGCAGTGTGTGTGTGTGTGTGTGTGTGTGTGTGTGTGTGTGTGTGCATGCAAGCAAGTAGGCAATTATTGGCTGGTTCTCCCTGTGTCGGCAGCTCTGAGGCCCAGGGACCAGCATGATAGATCTATTGATTAACATTTTCATTCAGCCCAAGTTATGAAATGTGAGTCTCTTTGGAGACACACTTTTCAGGATGCAGATACTATAACCTTGAGCAGAGCTGGGCAGCCGAGTGCCTGGTATCATCAGCAACAGCTCCAGACCCCGCCTTCACCCCTCTAAGGATCCCTGGGACCCGTGACCTATGGTTGTTCTGGGGTGTTAACAGTGACCAGATTGAAATGGAGGGTCGGGGTCATGGTGATATTAATGATGGTGGTAATTCTGCAAATCTGACTTTTTGAATATGGAGGAATGGTGGTAAGAGCAGCAGTCAGAGCCCTTGGCAGATCTGCTCTGTGACATGGTGTTCTAGGGGTAAGACCTTCTAGCTCTGAAGAAGGGGTCCTGTCCCATGAACCATGAATATTATCTCTGAGATACCTCAACATTAGGATGGAACAGGTCCCTTGGACAATTAATTACCTGTTCCTCTCTCTCCCTTCACTAAGAGACTGCCTGACACAAAGAAATGTAACCCTAAGCACAGAATACTGATAATAATAATGCTACCCCATTCACTTTCCCCAGCCAGACACCCTGAAAGCAAAATAGGTATCTTGGGAAAGAATTAAAATTCATAATACTGTATATAACATGCTCTCCAATCTGTCTTATTGTTGTCATCAGGCAGTTTGGAGTCAGGAAGACCAGGGTTCAAATGTGACCTCAGATGACTGTGTGACCCTGGGCAAGTCACTTAACCCATTAGCCTCAGTTTCCTCATCTGTAAAATGAGTTGGAGGTGGAAATGGCAAACCACTCCAGTATCTTTGCCAAGAAAACTCTAACAGGATAACAACAGAAACAACAAACTGTCTTACTGTTCGTTTATCAGAGGGGTGAAAGGAAGAAGGATCTTAAAACTTCCAAGAGAAGATACAATGAAAGCCAGCTGAACTGGCTTCTGAAGTTGACCTCCTTCATGACGCTTCACTGAGCCATAAATTTAGTGTCTGAGAAGTTCCCCTGAACAGACCTAGTTATGTGTGTTCCCCCCTTATCTTACCTGAGTGATATCCAACCAAGGTGGGGAACCTGCAGCCTCAAGGCCACATGTGGCCCTCAAGGTCCTCAACTGCAGACCTCTGACTTATTCCAAACCTCACAGAACAAATGCCCTTAATAAAAGAATTTATTCTATAAAACTTGGATTTAGTTAAAAGGCTGCCGCCAAAGACTCGTGGTCTAGAGTCCTAACTCTAACATCGTTGTATCCTCATCAGATGTTCTCTCCCAGACTCGACACTTCCAGCTGCATGTTTTTGTTCTGATCCAACCTCTGACACCTACTATGGCTATGACCTTGGACAAGTGGGAACCTTTTAGGACTCAGTTTTCTCACCTATAACATGAAGAGGTCAAATGAGATTCTCTGAAGTCTCTTCCATCTCCAGAGCTGAGATTCTATGAACTGTTCATGTCTGTCTTAGAGTGAAAGCCTAAAATGGGAGCAGCTAGGTGGTTCAGTGAATAGAGCATCAGTCCTGGAATCAAGTAGGACCCGAGTTCAAATCTGCATTCAGACCATACATTAGCTTTGTCACTTAACCTCAATTGCGAGACAGACAAACACACAGACAGATTGGTCTGTTCCCCAGAAGGGCAGAGCCCCTCTCTGTGATCCTTTCACCACAAAGCACTTAGCCCACACTTGTGCTCAGAGAAGAGGGAGTGAGGTACAGTGGGAGGTGTGTGATACTTGTAGTTGCAAATTTGTAGTTCAAATCCTAACTGCTACTTCCTGCCCCTGTAACCTTGTACAATTCACTAAGTTTCCTTATCACTAAAGTTATGAGAACTGGCATCAACAATAACAAAACAACAACTACCACTTTTAGGTTTGCAAAGCACTGAACTAAGATCATGTTCTCCTCACAACAATTTGAGGTAGGTATACTTGTTTTTTTCCCCATTTCACAGATGAGGTAAGTAAGGTTTACTACAGAGATGAAGTGACCTGCCCAGGGTCAACAGCTAGTAAGTGTCTAGGATTGGAACTCAGGTCTTGCTGACCCCAAGCCTAACACTCTATCCACTGTACCACTTAACTACAAAAAGAGAAATAAACAGACAGAAACCTCTAAGGTCTCTCTCCCAACCCTAGCTAGACCTCTTACAATACTATGACTCTGAAAAGAATGTGATGATGTTGATGTTGGCAAGGATGAAGATCATGATGGTTAAATTTAAAATGAACTTTCCCTCCCCTCTCAAAAAGAAAAAAAAGCTTCCCTTTTCTGACTTTACAATTTCTTTCTCTGGCGCTTTAGCTTTTATCAGTGATTCTCACTTCTCCCGTAAGGCAGCTAGGTGGTCCAGTGGATAGAGCGCTGGGCCTGGAGTCAGGAAGAATCATCTTCATGAGTTCAAATCTGACGTTAAACATTGACTATCTGTGTGACTCTGGGCAAGTCACCAATTCCGTTTGCCTCATCAGTTTCTTCATCTGTAAAATTACCTGGAGAGATCTTTGCCAAGAGAATCCCAAATTGAGCCATGAAAAGTCAGGCAGGACTGAAACAACTGAATAACAACTTGTCATCTCTCCTCATTTCTCATTTGGAACTTATTAACAAGTCCTGTGCAATACCTCTAATGTTCATTTCCTCATTCCATTGTCATCACCCTAGGATTCATCACCACCTACCTGGCCTCCTAAGAGGTCTTCCTATATGCAGTCCTCACTCCAAACCATCCTTCACACTACAACCAGACTTATTTCCCATGCATTTAATGTTCTAGCATGGTATAGAGAAACACTTCTCAGGGTGTGGTCCAGGGACAGGTTCTGGTTACTCTCTCAGAAGGTTCTTGAGATCAATATTATTTTCATAATAATGCTAAGAGAATTATAGAAAATACTAAATCTCCAATACAGAAAATACTGATAAATATAATCCACAAAACAAAAGCTCTTTTGGGGGGACCTCAGTATTTTTAAAAAGTGTAATGAGTCCTGAGACCAAAAAGTTTGAGAACCACTGGTTTAGTAGAAAGACTATTTGATGCAGAGTCAGGAAGACTTAGAATTCAAATCCTGGCTCTGATACTTAGTAATCCTACCCTGGGCAAGCAAATAGACCTCTCTGAGCCTCAGTTTCCCCCATTTATAAAATGGAGATAATACCAGCACTACCTGTGTCCCAGGGAAATTGTGAAGAAAACACTTTATAAACTTTAAAGTTCTTTTTTTTTTTATTTGGACAGGGTAAGGAGTTAAGTGACTCACCCCAGGTCACACAGATAGTAAGTGCGATCAAGTGTCTGAGACTGGATTTGAACTCAGGTCCTCCTGACTCCAGGGTCAGTGCTCTATTTGCTGTGTCACCTAGCTGCCCCAAACCTTAAAGTTCTATGCAAACATTAACGATAATTATTTGGCATATCAAATCTCATCATTTCCCTGTTTAAAACTCACTAATGACTGTTAACTATCAACTCAAATACAAAATCCTTCAGCCAGCATTCAAGGACCTCAGATGATCAGACTTCCCCTTACTTTTATTGATACTTCCCCTGATCTGTTTAGTTGTGAACTGTTTCCATACAAAGCAGTTTATTTTTCATGTGTGCTATACATTTTTCATGTATGACTTAATGAATATATTAAGTGCTTGTTATATGCAAAGCACTGGAGATATAAATAGAAAAATAAGACAGCCCCTACTCCCATGGAGCTCATGTTCTAATAGGAGAGAAGACACATATGGAAGGTTTAAAAGTCCCATGATCCTTAGGGTGCAGTGGCAAAGGAGATGATAATGCTTCTTCTTCAATATTGAGTTTAGCTAGACTGTGCAATGGGTAAAAAGATCTAGACCCAGAGTCAGGAAGCCCTCAGACAGTCACAAGCTATGTAAGCCTGGGCAAGTCACTTAACCTCTCTCAGCCTCCGTTTTCTGATCTGTAAAATGATGCTAACAGTAGCATCTACTTCACAGGGATGTTGTTAGTACTGAATGAGGTAATATTAGAAAAGCAACATGTAGACCTTAAAGTACTGTATCAATACTAGTTGTTATGTTTCCACTGATAAAATCATACCAGTTTCTGATGCTGAACATTTTGACACGGGACTGAAAGCATTGCTATTCCAAAGGCTCTTGGGTTCTGTGTATGAGGCTATTTCCATCAGAGTCTGTGGGGAGATAGTCCACATGGTGGTGGTGGTGGTTCTTGTGGTGGTTCAACTAGACAAGTGCATACTGCCTTCTGTCCCTTCCCTATTCACTGTGTGCCTGGGTGCCTTGCTGCTTCATTTTTGTGTTAAGATTATTTGTATTATTTCTATTCACATACACATACACATACACATACACATACACATACACATACACATATACATATACATATACACATACGCATACGCATACGCATACGCATACGCATACGCAGACGCATACGCAGACGCAGACGCAGACGCATACGCATACGTACACGTACACGTACACGTACACGTACACGCACACGCAGACGCAGACGCAGACGCAGACGCAGACGCATACATATACATATACATATACATATACATATACATATACATATACATATACATATACATATACATATACATATACACCCATTCAAGGATTTTCTGGCTAAATTCCTGACAGAACTTGTATGACCAGAGAACCATGACTTCCAAGCTATTTTTATGAAGTCAGAACTGTGTTATATCTAAACTTTAAATGTCCCCCAACATCTAATCAAGTCTGTTGAGCTGAATTGTGGTGATGATGAATGAATAAATAAAATGCATTGATTAAATACTTATGATGTGCTAATTTCTCTATTATGCACTAAGGATACAAATTGAAAAAGAAGACAGTCCTTGATCTCAATGAGTTCATACTAATTGGAGTAGACTATACATGTTGAAGAGTTCCCCACTGCAGGGTTAATGGAAAGGCCCAGAGGTCCTAAGTATACAGTCACAGAGTCCATGGCAAAGCCCAGTAGCGTTTAGGCTTCATGGGTCATCTTTCCCTCGAGTGGGGTCCACCACCATTAGGAAAAGAGAAATGGATCCTTAGATTCATTAGGTCAAAATGAAAAGAGGATTCTGGGTGGATGTAGATAGGGGTTCTGTGTTCAGCCAAGAGGAGAAAGGATGAAGGGGACATCAGTAAAAGGGTGGGAGTAGGATTGGAGGAGAGGAAGTAGGGTCCCTCTAGAGACCAGCTATAGCTAGGCATCCCCAGATGGGCTATGGAGTGGCCTGCCAGTGGAGGGAAGGGAAAAGGGAAGCTCTTGATAATTAGAAGAATGATACTAATGGTGATGGCACTGGTGGTTCCCATGATTTCAATTCTGCTCTGCGATTTCAGTGGTGTAGAGTCGAAGTGTCAAACTCATAGAAATGAGGATCACTTGGCAAAAAACTGGAGATTAAGGGGATGCCCATCAGTTGAGGAATGGCTAAACAAGTTGAGGTATATGAATGTAATGGAATACTATTGTGCTATAAGAAATGGGGAGGAGATGGACTCCATAATAACCTGGAGAGGCTTATACAAACTGATGCTAAGTGAGAAGAGCAGAACAAGGAAAAAATTGTACACAATAACAGACACATTGTATGTGTGACAACCAGGCTTGATAAACTGGACTCTTCTCAGCAACTGTAATGCCAAGCAAAGGCAACTTCCAAGGTTCGGATTACCAGCATAGCAAACCCCATTTATTTAGCAAACATTCACAGAACAGAGAAAGCCAAAATACAGCATAACTCATTCATTTAGCAAGTAAGCTCTCAATTCAATCCAGATACTACTCCACCCCTAGACAGTACATTCATTTAGTCAAAGTCTCTTCTCAAATGGAGGTCGGTTTTCAATCATAAACAAAGTACATTCATTTGGTCTATCACAGAGCACAAAAAGGCCAAACGTTTGCCACCCCTGGACAAAAAGTAATTACAATACCATCCATTAACACCAAGCACTTTCTTAAAAGGGAGCAGGAGAGCACAAAAGGCCATCCACCCTTTAGCTATAACAAGTTTAAAATATCATCTCAGCATTGAAAACCCAAGGAAAGGCCCTTCTTTCATCTTCACTCCAGGCAAGCCTTCATCAATCTCAGTTCCTGAGGAGACAAGGTTTAACAAAGTCATAGCCAGTGTCCTCATCAAGTCACTCTCTGCCTGTAAAAGTCTTAGAACCCATGAAAACATCAGCAAGGCTCTCTTCCAGGATTTCTGTGAAGGTACCACAAGAAAATCCTCCTTCAGGGCTTCTGAACCAATAGCAAGCTTCCAGGACCTCTACAACAGCAGCACTGTCCTTCACCAGCATGTGAATCTGGCAAAACAACATCAGAACAGACAGACAAAATACCAATATCACAGCCATGCCTCCTTAGTTCTTGGCAGCTCTGGGTGGCAGTTCTCGAAAGTCCTAAGCAGCTACAATGGGCTCTCAGCAACTCAGGCTCCATGATACTGGATACTGCTCTCCAAAAGTCCTTCTGGCCTTCTCTGGGCTTGAGCCTCTCTCTCAATTCATGGCTCTTCACAGTTCAGCTCTCTCTCTTTACATCAACAAGTCCATCCCACAAATGGATTCATAAGCTCTGGGTTTTAACACTCAACCCAAAAACCAAGCCAATACAGGGGCATCTCCAAATTCTATTACCATTACAGCAACACACAACTATAAGACAACTCTACAAGTCTCAGGATGGAAGGAGATACCTACATCCAGAGAAAGATCTAGAAAGAACAGAGTTTAAATGGAGACTCAAGCAAACTACATGCTATC
>JAQQSW010018159.1:0-11309 GCA_028646575.1 Pseudocheirus occidentalis | reverse complement strand
GAATGGGAGGCGGCTGTGGCAGCAGGAATGGTTGAGAGCAGCAGCGGCCTCCACTGGGCTGCTTCAGAGCTCTTGGCCTGCAGATAGCAGGGGGGCTGAGGCAATTGATCAGGACCAAGGGCTCTTGCATTGAGGGTCCTGGATCTGGATCGTGGTCTTGAGTGGTGGTCCTGGGGTGTGCTTTCAGGGAGCCAAAACTGAGGGGGCCTTCAGCACCCCACTAATAGCTCTGGCAGCTGTGAAGGCCCCAGCAATTTGGGACAGAGCTTTCCCCCTCCAGGAACCAGAGTTCCACAGAACTAAAAAAGCAAGCAATTACTTCACTAACTTTTCCAAATAGCTGGTCAGCTGAGGTGGGTCTTGTTGGGACTCTCATGCCCTTCACTTCAGACTCCTTACTGTTTTAGTTACACCCTTCTTCAGTGACTCCTAAACGTGAGGCTATTTCCACTATTTCAGGATTCTACTCTGGCTGGGACATTTATCTCTGGGTTTTCTGGGTCAGGGAGCAAGGAATTGGAGCAGCTAGGGATCAATCTGCTATCTTGGCCTCTGGAAATTCAGGTAGGTGATTTTTTAAATGTCCAGGCTGTGGGCTGATAGACCAAGGAGAAGCTTCATTTGCTATTACAAGCCCTGCCCTTTCTCTTACCCAGCTCCAAATGATCCTCTATCCTGTGGTAAGATGGATGCAAATTGACATTGGGATGGGTGAGTTTGCTGGCTGTGGTTCCTTCTTACTCTGCTGTAGTCTGCTCTCTGGTCAATGCTGGTGTAACCTCCACATACTCCACACTCCCCCTGCCCAGACCTATGTGGACACTTTCCTGGCCTGGCAATCTGCCACACTTCATCTCCCAATGAATTCTGTCACTCTAAAAATATGTTCAGATTAACTTTTTAAAGGTTAGTGATGGAATTCATGGAGGAGCTTAGAAAAGTTCCTGTTTACATTCCACTATCTTGACTCTACCCTCCCAACAGCCTTTTTTTTATTTTGGCCCCTTAGTTCTCATTGGTCTTTACATCTCTGCAGCCTTTGACACTTTGGATCACCATTTCCTCACGTATATTCTCTCCTCTCTAAGTTTGTTTGTTTGGGGGTTTTTGGACACTATTTGATACTGATTCTCCTACAAGTTTAAGTCTATATTGCTGCTATTGTTGGATTTTCATCTATATGATGTTAAGTTATTGTAGATGTCCCTTGACCAAGGAACTGACCTGTGTCCTATTTATTATTCCCTCTACTGAAGTTATTAGCCTCTGTGTGTTTATGTGTCTGTATCATCTCTTTGGCAGTCCAATGAAGCTTCTGAACTTCTCAGAATAATATCAATATAGATAAAATACATAGGAAAACAAAGAAAATCAATTATGTTGAAACACAATTAACAAAATACTGTGCTGAATACATCAGTCATCATTGATACAATGACCATTTCTGCACACATAATTCTAAGAATTATATATTCTATGGAATCCTAACATCTTCCAGGAGCTCAAGTCCCCTATCATAGACTAACTTTTCAACATATCAAATGTATGTTACATATCATCCCAAGCTCCATATGTCAAAAGCAGAACAGATATCCTCCTACATTCAACATTCTTCCATTCTTCCAATTGATTGGTTGTTTTCAAAGGTATCACTATCTTCTCAGTTACCTGGGCTTGCAGCATTACTGTCATGTTGATTTTTTACTGCAACTCACCCTTACATAGTCAATGTATTATGAAATCTGTTGCAAGATTCTAAGCAATTCCATTTATTAGTAAGACCAGCAATGACCAATAAAATAGTTCTTTTGGCTTCTCAGGCAGCCAAAAGACCATGATGTAGGGCTTCTTAGATATCATATAGCTTTGGGAAGTCTAAGAGAACAAAGAACAGGAAACATTACAAATGGAAAGCATTATGATTCATTACAAGTCTGAAGTATCATAGACAAATATCTGGAATGCAGGGCAATCAACAATCCCTCCTTTAATCTTGTTGCTATGGAAAGCACATTGGTAGTGTTCATCTGCATGTTTACTTAGTGGCACAGTAATAACAGACTGGCATTTTTTAAAGAACAATCAGTGTTTCAGAGACAATAGATAAGACTTCCTGGCATCTACATGCACCCTTTAAGGACAAGACATTTCTTCTAATTATATATTGGCAGCAAGTGGTACAGAGATAACACTTTTCTTTCAGTTAAAGTGATTTATAGGGGAACATCATTTAAAATTACTGAATAAGAAAAACAGAGTTTCTGGTTTCATGAATTTCTGAATTTAACTTAAATTTAATTTAACGGAATTTAATTTAATTTAAAGAAAAATTGCTAAGGCAGTTACAAAATAGAATCAATTATACAATGGAATCAGATATAAAATAGTATTTGATTTTCTCACTATATTTATGTCTTTCCTATGTACTTCCCTCTTTATGCTTAAGTAACTACTACCCTAGTACATTACCTCTTACCTTGGCTTCTAAGTGGTCTCCCTGCCCAAAAGTTTCTCCCCATTCTAAATACATCCTCCCTACAACTGCCGAAGTGATTTTCCTAAAGTCTGATAATAATCACTCTGTATTCAGTAAATTCCAATGGTCCCTTTGGTTTCAAATATGATATTCTCTTTTTGTCATTTAAAGTTCCTAAAACCTATCTTCCTCATAAAGATCCCATCTTCTTACATTTTATTTTCTTCTATCAAATTACTCAATGATTTGGCTATATTTTGCTACTTCTCACATCCAAAACAATCCTGAGATAGCTAGATTGTTCAGTGTAGAGAGTGCCTGGCTTGGAGTCAGGAAGACTTGAGTTGAAGTGTGATATCAGATACTTACTGATGAGGTACAGGCTCTGCTAACCCCTTTGATATGTTCTTGAATCTTCCCACATGAATCATTTGCCTGAGGCCCTAAGCCTTTCATTATAGCTCAGCCCAAATTTCTGTTACTAGCCTAGCCTTCTATTGTCCAGCTACTCCCCACTCTTGACCCTCCTAAAATATCTATGCCCAAATCTGTTGCACTTAAACTAGCCTAGCCCTCCATTTTCTGTCATCTCCAGGTATCCTCCAGCTATTTCCCACCCTTAATCTCTCATTACTGGACTCTGACCTCATTTGACTCATCCTGAAGACCTTCCCCAAACTCCTCCACTAGACCACCCCTAGAACCCTCTACAATCTTTCTGTATCTTTCTGTACATCATCCCTCCATGAGAGCCAAGACTTATCTAACACAGAAAAACTCATTCTGTGTCAAATTATTCTGGGCTGCTTGTCCAATACAAGCATCACACATTTTTTATATAAAATGTTGAGGTCAGAGAACCATAAAATGTTGAGGTTTAGGATTTAAAGGTTAGGGGTTTGAGAGACCCCAAAATACCAACACATTGGGTCCTCCCAAATGAATTAGACTGAAGTCTTCTCTCAGTAAAAGTAAAGCAAAGTTTATTAAAGGTTGGCCATAATGGGTAGACCCTTAGGGATCCTAGGTATTGGACAAGTGGGGCAGAATAATCCAGTACAGTGAGTCTGTAATAATTCTCAGCTCTCACGAAGGCAAGATGGAGCTTATATACAGAAATATTGTGGGAGGGTTCTAGGGGTGGTCCAGAGAAGTATTTTGGGAAGAGTCTTCAAGAGGAGTCAAATGAGGTCAGAGTTCAGTAATGAGAGCTTAAGGGTAGAAAATAGCTGGAGGCTACCTGGAGATGACAGACAATGGAGGGCTAGGCTAGTTTAAGGGCATAAATATTTTAGGAGGGTCAAGGGTGGGGAGTAGCTGGACAATGGAGGGCTAGGCTGGTAACAGAAATTTGGGATGAGCAATAACGAAAGGCTTATAGCCTCAGGCAAATAACTCAAGTGGGAAGATTCAAGGACAGCTCAAAGGGATTCCCAGAACCTGTACCTCATCACTTACTAGCTATGTGACCCTGAGCAAGTCACTTAACCTCAATTTTCCTCAGTTTCCTCAAATGGAGATAAAAATAATACCTTTTTCACAATGCTGTTATAAAGATGGAATAATGTTATATTTATAAAGTACTTAAAATAGTGCTTGTCCCTTAGTAGATCCTTAATACAAGCTTTTTTCCTTCCTTCTGATGAGGTGTAGGCTCTGGGACTCCCCCCGCCCCCCTCCTCTTTTTGAGCTCTACTTGAATCTTTGAGGTACATACTCTGGGAAACCTCTTGAAGTCTGATTGAATCTTCAGGAGGCATTTGCAGAGGCCATAAGTATTTCATTGTGGCTGGGCCCAAACCTGTTACCTGTTACTAGCCTGGCCCTCCATTGTCCGTCTGCTTCCCACCCTTGAGCCCATCAACATATCAATCCATTCTTGCATTGTCCTCATTAACTCAACCTGAAGACCCTCCCTAAACTCATTACTGGAGTCTGAACATTGACCTCATTAACTCCACCTGAAGACCCTCCCCAAACTCATTACTGAAGTCTGAACTCATTGGATCCTCCTGAAGACCCTCCCCAGGCTCCTCCTCTGAACCACCCATACATTCTTCTGTATATACAGAGGAATATATATATATATATATATATATATATATATATATAGACCCCATCTTCCCTCCATCTGTGTGAAAGCACCTTGGAATAGCTTAGCACAGACTTACTCTGTAAGAGTCTACCCCATATCTTTCAATAAACTTTACTTTTTCCTTGGGTGAGAAGACTTGAGTGGAATTCTTTCCACAGGACCCAGCATGTTGGTATTTTGGGTCTCAGGTAGCTCTAACCCTCTTAGGGCACCCTCTTCACTTCCATCTCCCAGGTCTGTGTCTCGGCACATCATGTGTCCCATATATAAAGCATTCTCCAACCCCACCTCCGTCTCTTTGTTTCCCTGTCTTCCTTCAGGGATCAAAACAAATTCCAACTTTTTTACCATATCTTTCCAGGTTATACCTGCTTTTTTTGTCTTCTCTCTATGATTACCTCCCACTTATTTGGCATTTATCTTCTATATGCATACTTATTTATAAATTGTCTCTCCCAGTAGAGTATGAGCTCTTTGAGCATAATGACTTTGTGTTTTTGTTTGTTTCTTTATTCCCATCACTTTGCTCAGGGCTTGGAACAGGGTAAGTACTTAATAAATGTGTCTTGCTAGACATGCCAGATCTTAAATTGTATTATAAAGTGACAGTCATCAAAACTTCTTCATATTAGCTAAGAAATAGAATGGTGGATGAGTGGGACAGGTTAGGTACACAAGACATAGTAGTCAATGACTATAGTAATCTACTGCTAGATAAATGAAAAGATCCCAGCTTCAGTGATAACAACTCACTATTTGACAAAAACTCCTGGGAAAACTGGAAAATAGTATGAGAGAAACTAGGCATAGACCAACATCTGACACCTGATATTAAAATAAATCAAAATGAGTGCAAAATTTAGATTTAAAGGTTGATATTATAAACTAAGTGAGAGAAAAAGGAATAGTTTATCTGTCAGATTTATGAAGAAAGATTCTATGACCAAATAAGTGATAGAGAACATTATGAAATGTAAAATGAATAATTAATATTTCACTAAATTGAAAAGATTTTGCACAAGCAAAACGAATGCAACCAAGAGGAAAGCAGAAAACTGTGAAAGGATTTCTGCAACTAGTTTCTCTGATAAAGTCCTCATTTCTTTTTTTTCCATTCATAAAACTTTTATTCCACTTATATCAACTTAATACACATGTTCTTAACAATTATGCTTGAATTCTTCATGAAAATTTCATAAGATATTAAACAAAGCTAGCTATCATCTCAAGTTATTTCCCTGTTAACTATTTTTACAATATGTGCATGTTAGGCAAGTATCAAAAAAAAATTACAAAAACAGAAAAAAAACCTTAAAAAAAGTTAAATACATTTTTTTTTGGTTTTACTGCCACTCGTGATATACAATGACTTTATGAATATCAAGCAATTCATTTTTACTGCATCTTTACTTGTAAATTTTTTCTTAGGTTGCCTAAACTATTTAAATACAAATATAATGGGTGTAGCAAAAATAATGAAAGTGAACAGCAGGTAACTTTACAAATAATAGAATGTGAACTGTTTCTGCCCTTCTCCAGAGTAAATTGACTAGGTTAAAACTTTGTCTTAAGGAACACTTTTGCAAGTGCAATCAAAAAGGTATACATGTTGAGATTGTGTATTCCACAGATACACATGAAATGACCTGCAATATTTATGGTGTAGAGAGCTTTCAGGGGTCACCCAGCCCCACTAATGGAATGTTCCCTTCTCCTACACAAACTTCTGTAAGGTTACAGGGCAGATAATGAGGAGGACATATAGGCTTGTTTGTTAATGCCTGTGGACATGGTCTTATGATATAGACCTAATAAATAACTAAGGAAGTTTCAGGGTAGATAAACAACAAGACAGGTAGTCTTGTTTGTTTCTGCCTCCAGACATGGTCCGAGGATAAAGTCTTAATAAATAACTAGCCTTAAGCTAGGGTAAAGAGTGATCAAGATCTTCTTTTTTTCTGGTCACATAGATCTTCTTCTAGGGGACATAAACTTTGTGGGTTCCTTGTATCTTTGGCTGTGTATAAAATGGCTTCATAATAAATAGACTACTGATTACACCCCCATCTCTTTATTCTCACTGGTTGCTAGCCCACCCAACTGTGCTGGTCACAGTACTATGGGACATCTGTTTCTACCACAGCCATGAGTACTCCAACACTAAAGTACCCACAATAACTACACCTGTGGTTGGAACCAATTATCCCTTTATTCCCCCTTCCCCCATGACAGACCAATACATAGGCAGTTTTCTTTGCTTAGACATGGAAGCTGTTTTAACACTGGCCTTGTGAAACCACAATGCACCAAAAGTGCTATGCCAAACATGCAAAATGTGTATAAACTTTCCATATCCCCGTATTAGCCACCTCAGATGAAAACAAATAACTCCCCAAATGTTAACTGGCTCTACTCCCCTAATATTAAACATACAAACCACATCGCAAATATAGAAATACAAATAGAAGTAATACAAACCTGTCATAAATCATAAGCATAAACTATTTGTGGGACAGCATGGATGACAAATGGTCTACTGTATAAATTTTAGAATGAGGCAGACAAAAGTTGGAAGGCTGGTTAATCTCCCCTCCTTTTACTACTTCAGTTTCATCTCTTTGGGTGTCCGATGTCCACAATGTCAAGTTGTCTCTCAATAATTGCATTATTACTGTGCTGTCCTCGTATGATTCTTCAATTAATGAATCATGTTCAGCAATGGCTTCATCAAAAGCTGTCTTTACAAGGGAGCAGGCTTTCTCTGGAGAGTTCAGGATCTCATAATAGAACACAGAGAAGTTCAAGATCAGACCCAGTCTTACAGGATGCATTGGTTGCATCTCCTTTGTGCGGATTTCAAATTTTTTTGATGTGCTTGTTGTGATTGATCCACTCTTCCTTTCTTGACATCATCAGCAGCAACATCAGCCAAATAACAGTCTCAGTCTCCCTTTATTTTCAAACAGAAAACTTTGCTTTCTGCTTGTGAAGCATTAAGAATCAAGAGCTTTTCCAATGGAGACAGTATATCATTGCAGATATCTCTTAGTTCAGTCTCAATTTTCTCTCTGTATTCTTGGGCCATCTGCTGTTTTTTCTCAGCACCTTCTGTCCTTTGCTCTATACTTGAAACAACCCTCCAATATGACCTTTGGGCTCCTACGACATTTTTGTAAGCAACAGAGAGAAGATTCCTCTCCTCATTGGATAATTCAACTTCTTGCTCAGTTACAGACTTCATGCAGGCTGCCATGTCATCTTATGTTTCAGCCTGCCCAGTCAATTTGGCCTTCTACACCAGTTCATTTTTATACATGACTGAAAGTTCTGTGCCCAGAGTTAGTGGTAGTAGTGGATGGATGGAGGGTGTTTCAACAGTCTCTGGGCTGCTGCCGTGGCCTAAAGGCCTCATTTCTAAAATATATAGAGAACTTAACCGAATTTATAATAGTAAAAACCATTACCCAATTGATAAATGATCAAAGGCCATGAACAGGCAGCCTTCAGAGAAGGAAATTAAAACTATCTATAGCCATATGAAAAAATGCTCTGTATCACTATTGGTTAGTCTGAGAAATACAAATCAAAACAAGTTGGAGATACCACATCACACCTATCAGATTGGCTAACATGACAAAACATGAAAATGATAAATGTTGGAGAAGATGATGAAAAATTGGAACACGAATACTCTAGTGGTGGAGCTGCTAACTGATTCAGCCATTCTGGAGAACAATTTGGTACTATGCTCAAAGGGCTATAAAACTGTGCATACCTTTTGACCCAGCAATAGCACTTCTAGGTCCAGATTCCAAAGAGATTATACAAGAGGGGAAAAGAGTCGTATATACAAAACTATGCACAGCAGCTCTTTTTGTGGTGGCAAAGACTTGGTAATTAAGGGGATGACCATTAATTGGGGAACGGCTAAACAAGTTGTGGTTTATGAAGGAAATGGAATATTACTGTAGTGTAAGAAATGAGGGGCAAACAGACTTCATAATAACCTGGAGAGACTTATATAAACTGATGCTAAGTGAGGAGAGCAGAACCAGGAGAACTTTGTACACAATTACAGACATAGGGTATCAGTGACAACTAACTTTGATAGATTGGGCTCCCCTCAGTAATGGGAGGCTATGAGACAACTCCAAAAGACTCATGAGGGAAAACACTGTCCACATGCAGAAAAAGAACTATGGAGTCTAAATGCAAATTGAAGCATGTTATTTCCTCTCTCTCTCTCTCTCTCTCTCTCTCTCTCTCTCTCTCTCTCTCTCTCTCTCTCTTTCTCTCTCTCTTTCTCTCTGTCTTTCTCTCTTACTCTCTTTTTCTTCTTCTCATGGTTTATTCCACTGATAGTAATTCTTCTTTACAACATGAGAAAAGTGAAAATAGGTTCAATATGAATGTATATTTTGAGCCTATATTAATTTACACTCCATTTGGGGGTGGGAGGAAGTGGTAGATGGGAAAAAACTGGAATTAAAAATCTTACAAAAGTGAATGTTGAAAACTAAAAATAAAGCAATTAATTAAAAAAATAAAATAGAGAGTGCTTAATATTAAATGCTTCTTGACTGACTAAATGACTAATTTTAGACACTGAGTACCACTTCATTCCCCCTTTCTCTCTCTTTCTTTCTTTTTCTTTTTTTTTCTTTTTGGAGGGCAGTTGGGGTTAACTGCCTTGCCCAAGGTCACATGGCTAGTTTTTATGTTAAGTGTCTGAGGCCAGATTTGAACTCAGGTACTCCTGACTCCAGAGCTGGTGTCTATTCACTGCACCACCTAGCCACCCCTTCTTTCTCTCTTTTTAAACATGCTCTAGACTTGATCTGAAACTCAAGATGAGTAAAATTGACCCTAGGGTGCTGCAGTAAATTTCTAATGAATTCATGAGTATGAGAATTGAGAACCTAGCCCCCTCTCATTAGTGTCTAGGTACTCTAGGAATGAACCACATCTGCCCTGATACGGATACACAACATAATATCTGACACTTGATACACCACATTAACCACACTTTCCTTGATACAGAAGAGAGAATGGTGCCATTACCAAAACCGTGTGAGATGACCAACAGTTCAACAATTTTAGCAAACCATTTGAAAATAGAAAAGTTAGCAACTTCCAGACACTGAATGAATGTCTCAGAAACTGTCACTGGCAGGAAATTTACGTGGCATAAAACAAACAAAATGACCACTGTCTTTAATTGTTGCCACTATAGAATAGGCTTTATGGTGACAGACAACCACTGAGGATTAGGATAATAAATAATTGTCTTTTCTGCTATGGTTCTATGATGGATTGTAACTTGGGGCAATGGACAGCCCTGTTTCAAGATATTTTTTTGTAAGCTGAACCCAAAACCATATCCATCCAACTAGTTTAGTCACAGTTAGGGTCAATTTTATTTTTTAACAACTTCTTCTTCAGCAGCCATCTCCCCAGGTATGCTTGTTATTTGTGTTAGAGTGAAACTATTGCTTGATTTTTCTCTCATCATAGTACTAGCCACTATTATGGCTGTCCAGATTATCTTGGAGTTTCACTCTACTAAGACTTGAAAGGAAGGGATAATGGTGGCAATCTTTGTACAATGTACTTTTGGCTTCACCTAAATACTTGCTTTCTTTGTTTTGGCTAGCAGGTGACAACTGTTCTGTATTACTTAGAATTAGCTAGAAGTCAATATATTCAATTTACTCATCAAATAAACAAATCTTGGCTTTGCCTTAAAATTAGGTTGCATATAATTATGTATCAGCTGAATAATTTTTAAAGTACTAACAAATCATTTACTAAAATTAATCTGCTATTATTTATTATGTCTTTAAAAAACATTCTCCAGATCATTATGAAGTATAAAAAAGTGGTCCATATTAAGCATGTCAAGAAAAGTTAAAAAAATAGAATAATTTAAACATTTAACATTTAATGTTCAGGATTTTTTTTATTTCTACAGCAAGATCTGAATAACTTTATTTGAGTCATTAAATAGAAAAGGAAAAAAGAGTAATTAGTATAAGGTCAACATGCTCCAGTAGTACTCAATAGATTGAAATAAGGGCCTTATAAAAATTTAGAGATTCTTTCTGCCACTGGAATTTCAACTTAATCTAATTCAAGAAAAATGTGGAAGATACATTTTTGGGGCATTGGGACAAAATGCAAAAAAAAACCAAATAAAATCACAGGAAAAAAATTTCTGCATTTAAATAATTTGTAGTTTATTAGTCCAAGGTCATATTTGTAGGTTTATAGGAAATTTGACTATAATCCTTCACTTCTCCAATAAAAGAGGACATATATATTTCTTATTTTTTTCTTTGAGATTAACTTATTCGATATAGTTAGCATTACATTTGGTGTCAATTTCCTCTCTGTTTACATTGTTACTGTCATTGTATATATTGTTTTACTAGATCTACCTCTTTCCTTCTGCATCACTTTTTTTCTGAATTCTTCATATTCATCATTCTTTTTTTTAAATTTTAATTTATTTTCTTGGTTACATCATTCATTTCCACAAGGTTTTGAGTTACAGATTTTCTCCCCTTTTTGCCCCTACCCCCCAGCCCAGAACATTGATCCCACCGTAAGGTCCCTCCCACAATCTGTTCCCTTTTATACCCTCCTCCAACACCCCTCTAGCTTTCTAGCAGGGCAGGGAGAGACTGCCTGCCCCCGTCCCTGAATGTATTATTTCCCAGTTGCCTTTGATTGTATAGC
>JAQQSW010018158.1:0-11309 GCA_028646575.1 Pseudocheirus occidentalis | reverse complement strand
CATGCACAGTATATCTTAGAGGACCCCATCCTTAGAGCATGCACAGTATACCTAGAGGGTCCCAACCTTAGAGCATGCACAGTATATCTTAGAGGACCCCATCCTTAGAGCATGCACAGTATACCTAGAGGGTCCCAACCTTAGAGCATGCACAGTATATCTTAGAGGACCCCATCCTTAGAGCATGCACAATATACCTTAGTTTGTGGCAGCCCATGTGCAAGTGTTGTGAGCCTGCTTCCAGGCATGTGTGATGGAAGGGCTCTTCTCTCCCATATCAGAACACTTACAGGGATCCTCTGACTGTTTCCTGTACCATGTGGTGGTGAGAAGCCTTTGAGTTGACTGCTGAGTCAATGTGAATGTGTACGAAAAAGGTCTGAGCAGGTAATCTCTTACTTTCTTCCCTACTGGCTTTCAAGTAGGGAAGAAGAAATGCTGTGGACCTCTAGGTGGGGAGACAGGAAGTAAACCTCTCTTTTGTCTGTTGTGTTTATTCTTTCCTGGTCACAGGTGACTGAATGTCTCGAGATAGAATGGACCAGGTTATGACCCTGTGAACTTGAAAAGGTTAGAAAAGCCATTAGATGTCTAGCGACTGGAGAAAGTAATAGTTTGCCAGTAGCAAAAGCAGCTGAGTTCAGCCTTGGATATTGAGGGAATGATTTGTCCACTGGCTACACCATATCTAGGACCAAACCCTAGGAAAGGAGAAAAGGACTCCGAAGGCCTGGAAGCACATTTTGTCGGAATACCTTTTCTGAAGTTTGAATCTAGTCCCGTCAGGGGCTAAGTGGGTGTATAGAGGGAAAAATATATGCTGGGTCTTTTTGCAGGGGATGTTATACTTTGGTACTCATTATAACTTCTCAGTAAATATAGGTTAGAGGCAGCTAGGTGGCACAATGGATAGAGTGCTGGGCCTGGAGTTGGGAGGACCTGAGTTCCAGTCTGGCCTCAGAACCTTACTAGCCATGTGACCGTGAGCAAGTCCCTTCACCTCTGTCTGCCTCAGATTCCTCAGCTGTAAAAAGGAGATAATACTTGTACCTGCCTGCCAAGGTTGTTGTGAGAATTCAACGCCATATTGTAAAAGAGCTTGGCATGCTATCTGGCAGATAGCAGGGGCTATATAAATGATTCACTTCCCCTTTGCTAATTGGCTCATTAATCTTGAAGAATATACTGGTAGTGGCTTGAGAGAGGTAGGCTCAGAAGCCACAGCCTCCTCCAGATTTCCTCTGTAATCCCAGAGGGGCCCAATAGCCAGACATCCTCTGGGGACTTGGCCTGCCAGTGTGACTAAGAAGACAGTGAGCACAGAGCCTGCTCTGCGTGAAGAAAGCAAAAAATACCACTTAAATGAAGTGACACAGAGGGAAGAAAGAAAGCAGAAGAGTGCTACCACACACTCACTTACTGCTTTATCACCTAAGTGTGGGCTCCTCTGCCCTAATGCAGATCAATACCTTCCTATATTTCCCAGTAGCCACCTAGGCTGAACCCATCTGCGCTTAGTTAGAGTTGACCCTCAGACAAACACATATACATAGAGCCTGCCACTGAGTCTGTTACTGAAGCCCTTTCAGCTTGGTAGAGCCCATTCAAGCTTTGGCTGGCCCAGGACAGCTTTCAAAAGGCCAGGGCTATCTCCACACCCTGAGGGGACTCTGAGTGAGGACTGAAGCCAAGGACTAGATCAGCAACAACTGCCATAATACACACAGGAGAAAAAGAGATCAGAAAGGGATGGGAGGGGGAAGAGTTTATTGTGACTTGGTTAAATTAGACCCCACACACGTTTGTTTGTTTGTCTGGAGCTCTTTTCACTGGAAACTCCCCTACCAATGGGAACTGGGTCAGAGAGTTTCCCAGGGTGGAACTGAGATGTTGGGTTGCCCATGTGATTTGAACCCAGGTCTTTCTGACTCCAAGGCCACCTCCCTATCCACTACAACATACCACCTTGTTAAATTGTTTGGAGTTTGTACTTGTATGTATATTTCACGTTTATTTTTGTAGATGACTAAAAAGTTCATGATAAAAGCATTTTTAAAACAGCAAAACTTATCCCTATAGATGCATTTGTTTTTCTCTTAACAGAAAGCTCTCCTGCCCTAAAGAACTTCCCATATCTAGAAATCCATTTAGATGGGAGCTGGCTAGGGCCTATGGAGGTGGAGTTGAATGATCAAAGGATGTTTGGCCTGGAGAAGAGAAGACTTATGGGAAGCTGATGGCCATCTTCAAGCATCTGAAGGACTGTCGTGGGGGAGATGAAGTATACAAGTTCTGCTCTGTGCCAGAGGGCATGAATAGGAGCCTTGGTTGTAAAGCATAAAGAGGCATATGTGGGCTCAATGCAAAGAAAAACCTCCCAACAAAGAAAGTAGAAGGGGCTCTCTCTACTGGACATCTTCAAGTAGAAGTGGGATGCATCTACTGTTGGCATGTGGTAGAGGGGAATCTTGGTCAGGTCTAGGTTGAACTAAATGTTCCGAGTCCCTTCAGGCTCTCAGAATCTCTGACCTAATTTATTTCCTTTTCTGCCATCCAGGCCAAATCAAGAGTCCAGCTTGAGTAACCAATTCACATCTACCTTGCTTCAGCCCTAAATATTGTCATTTTGCCCTGGGCTTTTCTCTGTAAGCTGCCCCAAGTGATTTTGGAAGCACGTGGTATATAAATCTTATGTAAGTGAAAAATGAGGGGTTCTGGGTTGCTGGAAAAGGGTTTCAATTGCTTAGAGATGTGAGTCCTCCCTGTGATCCCCAGATGTCCTACTTTCCATAAGCCCCACTCCCTGGAGTCTAGACTCTGTCTAATTCCAATTGATGGTATGCCTTAATTTATGGGAAATTGTACACAAACAGTGTGCAACTTACATGTTGTGGGTCAGAAGAAAGACAGTGGAGTAGAGTAGAAAGAGCCCTCAACTCAGGGGTTCAAATTCTAGCCGTGCTGCTTTTGAGCTGTGTGATCTTGGGCATGTTACATCCCCCCTAGGCCTCAGTTTCTTTATCTGTAAACCAAGGAGGGGGTTGGATATGGATTAGACCATAGGATTTAGAGCCCTAGAGATCATCTAATGAAACTTCCTTAATTTACTAAGAATGAAACTCAGGTCCAGAATGTAAATCCCGGTCCTCTGGATCTTTCTGGTCCTTTCTAGCCAGCTCTAAATCCAATGATCCTACATTACCTGGAGCATACATAGAAATGTCCTATCACAAAGACTCTTTATTCCTCCTCTGTGAAAGAGGTAGAATGAGACAGCGGATGGAGTATGGCCTTAACTTGAGTTAAAATCCAGTCTTAGATGCATACCAACTAGTCTCCAACTTCAGTCTGCCTCAGTTTCCAAATCTGTGAAATGGGGATAATAATATATGAACCCACAGGCTCTCGTGCTGTTGTGTACAAGAAGTGCTTTGCAAACTTTAAAGTATTACAGAAAGGTGAGCCATGGCTATTATTGCTCTAGCCCTTCCCTATTTTCTTCCTTGGGGTAAGCTAATGAGCATACAGATCAGAGAGGGAGGCTGCATTCCTTGCTGCTCACTGCTCCAATCAGGAGCGTGCTTGTTATTAGCCTCTGGTGGCTGGCTTTTTCTGGCATTCCTCAGGCTGAGCCTGTTCCAGGTGGAAAGGTCCTTAAAGCGCAAGTGGCCCCAGAATGGCATAGGCCTGTCAGAGATCTTAGGCTCTTCTGAGGCCTGCTGAAAATCTGCTAACAAATGAACGGCCAGAAAGGTTAAGTGATGGTTTGGTGAACATGTGTCGAGGAGGGGAGGCACATGTCAGAAGAGTGCCCTCTTGTCTCCCAACCTGTGGGGGGCAGCTAGGGCAGCATCAAATTGCAGGCTTTGGGGCCAGGTCAAATAACGCCAAGCAAAATCGTGTAACATGTGGTAGAACCAGGCCTGTGGAGAGGAAAACAGCTCATAAAGGGACTGTGGAAAGCTTGCTGAAATTCCTACGCAAGTCAGACCTCCTTATCACTACAAAAATAAACAAAATTAACATCTTGTTCCCTTGCTTCAGGATTAGGAGCACCAACGACAAATGGACTGGCAGGGGGAGGGAAAAACCATTATGGGGCAGTGCAATTGTCAACTCTCTAGGCACGTGAGGGGTGCTTCCTAAGTGAAGGCTACCTCATGGACTTCCCAGCCCACTTAGCCTGTCCCCATTTTTTCAAATACAATTCCATTCAACCAGCCTAAGTACCTGCTGTGTGCAGGATCACTTCAAAGACTTTTGGAATTAATCAAGGTAGTCAAATACACAAAAATTTAGTTAATTTCCAGTCACCTATTAAGCACCTACTCTCTATGCTAAGTGTTAGGGATACCAAAAGCAGTAAAAGCCAGTTCCTACCTTTACTTAAATAATTATAAAATGACTACTATGTACAAGGCTGCCAACTTATATTCCTACTTCCTTATCTCCATAAAATTTTTCTGAGAATAATCTTTACTTGTACCAAGGACATCCTTAACGAAAACATGAGAAGAGAAGAAACAAACTTTCATAAATTACCTTCTATAGGTGATCACATCTTTGCAGTCATGTGAATTGTTGAGTGGTGCGGAGAATATGTTTCTTCTTTCTTATTTATCTAAAAGAAGACATTTGATTTAGTGGAATGAAAAATCAAGGAATATTTGATGCATGTTAAGATTATACAAGATTCCGTGTGAAATGCAACTACAGATATGACTTTGTTATTAATATCAAATAGAAATGCGGTCTCCCAAAAGGCAGAGGATGCCAATTCAAGGTTCAAGTGGAGCAGACATTCCCCATAGATGTGTGGGGATGATATTGTGTTGATTGAAGCAAGCACCAGACCATTTTAGGACCTCCTTACTTACATTCATGATTCCTTAAAAGAGATCAGCCTAGTGATCCATATAGGAAAAACGAAATGGCTGAAAAATGCCTACTGTCCCAACTATGATACAGAGTTGGATGGGCAATCAATCTGTTGAGTTAGTCCATCAAACACATATCTGAGCCAAACACTGAAAACAGGCAGTGAATCGGGTCCAAAATTGAGCAGAAGGAAGAGGGTAGCCTGGATGGCTTTGGGGATCTCCGGAAAATTGAAGTTGTGAACAATCCAAAGGGCAAAGGAGAGATGAATGGTAGCTGCAACTTAGATTGTAGCATATTTCCAGTGATGACTTACATGCAAGAAGCAGCACAATGGATATCATGGAGGGAATATATGATTGGAGAAAGAGGTTACCAGCACTTTGAGTGAGGGAAGGAATGGCAGATGGACAACCTGAGTACTGCATTGGTGCCCCTCTAGCATAAAAGATCCAAAGAAAGGGCCCATCCCCACCCCTTGCCCCCTGCCCCTGGCCCCCTAGACAAGCATTGCTTAGGATGAGAAGGCTTTAATGGGTTTCAATCTGCACTGGTGGAGGGAATACCCAGATTGATGAGATCACAGAACCACTGAAGTATACAAAGTATAGACAGCAATATGGGATTGGCCCTAGGGTTACAAAGATGTGAACAACAAGGCAGTCCTTGACCTCAAGAAGAATATAGCCTAATGGAGAGGATAGGGCACATACATACATAATCTTGGCCAAGTCACTTCCCCTCTCTGGGCCTCAGTTTCCTCATGTGTCAAATGATGGCATTGGATTGGATGATCCCTAAGATTCCTTCCACTTCTGAATTTATTATCTATGATAACTATATTGCAAGGATAGGGGGCAAAGGAGAGATATAGTCAAGGTACTTGAGGACAACTGAGGAAAGAGAACATTTTTAGCAGAAGATACCAGGGAAGGTTTTGTGGAGGATGTAGCATCTGAGCTGGAGAAAGGAGAAAAGGATTTGGAAAAGCAGATATAAAGACAGAGCATGTTCTTGGCCTAGAGGGCAGCCAGTGCAAATGTCATTGTTTGTCCTTCACTCTCAAAGAGGACCATGAAATCAGGAAGGTGATGCCATGACTTGCAAGTGAAGTGGATTTAATTGAGGCAGGATTGTGCAGTCACCAGCCTCCCTTTATCCTCCGGAGCCATCTGGGTCCAGTGGCCAGATATTAATCAGGACAACTGGAGATGGTCCCTTTGTGCAAATGCACAGCGATAAGAAGAGGTAGAACAAGATCCACGGGACAGCAAGCTGCCCAGTTTCATAATTCTCAAGGACTGAAAGGGAATAATGAGAGCTGACTAGAACATCTCATTGTAGCCGCACAACAGCCCTGGGGGGTAGTAGCTATAGGTATCATTACCCCCATGTTACAAATTAGCAGACAGAGGTTAAATGACTTGCCCAGGGCCACACAGCTATTAAAGTGTCAGAGGGGATTTGAATCTTGGTCTTTCCATTCCTCTCACTATGACTAGCAGACCAAAAAAAGCCTTTTCCTGCTGCTTCAGGTAAAGTGACACAGGCATTTATTTTTATGACAGCTTCATAACTAGACCTAGAGAAACAGTACTGAGCACTTCTCTGGAAATATCAGGAGAGAAAGAAACAGTACCTAGGGAACAGTACCCAGGAGTCCAATGAGTCTAAGATTTTGTCTGCATTCAAACAGAGTGAAGAGGAGAGGCAGGCCAACCCCTCAGGTGATTGAGCCAGGCTGGTCAATCTAGGGCTGGCCTCAGAGGCAGGAAGAGCTGGCTTCTCATTGGGGCTCTGACACATACATTCTTAGTGCTAAGACTGTCAAATGACAGATGAGTTGCCCATCAGCGGAGGCAGCATTCTCCCATACTGAGAAAATCCCAAGTTTGTCCCCTCCCCAAAACAACTCTTAACTTTCAGATAATGATGGCAATTAATTCAGAGGATGCAACACTTTCAGCCAGAAGCCCCAGACTCTCTGCATTTCTTTTGATGGTGTTTTCTGTAGTTATTGTCAGTGCATGAGCTGAGGCAAGTGGAGCCACAGGCAGAGGTGTCTACCTAGTATAAACAAGAGGGCCGGGGGAGGGGGGGTGACAATACCATGCTCTAGAAAGGCTTGGAGGCCAAATCTGCTACCAACCGGCTATGTGACTTTAGACAGTCCCTCCCCCTCTCTGAGCCTCAGTTTCCTTCTCCATAAAGTTAGGGGGTTGAACTAAATCAGAGCTTTAAAGAACCTTGTCATGGGCCCCATTGACTATCTAATGAAGTTTAAGAATTCCTTCTAAGGATAATGTTTTCAAATGCATAAGATAAAATACACAGGATAACAAAGGAGACCAATGATACTTAAATGCAGTTATCAAAATATTAAAAAACCAAGTCCACAGGTTAAGAACCGCTGGACTAGAAAATCTCAGAGGGCTTTTGAGCTGCTATGTGGCTACACAGTGACCAGGGCAGGTAGCTATGGGGGAGGAGAAGGGCTGGGCTCTCTCAGTGACACAAAGCCCTTACCCATTTGATTAGCGATCAAGCAATCAACATGAATTTATTGTATATCTATTATGTGCCAAGCACATAAGCACTAAGCACCAAATCAGGCCATATATATTCCTCACCAGGGCAAAGCATTTTCAGCTGCTCTCTCCCAACTACCCTCCTCCCCCCAAGGCATTTCTTTTGGGAGAATTCTTTTTCCCCTTCAATGTGTCCTTTAATTTTCAATTCACTGCAACAACAACAACAGCAAAAACCATGAGAGACAGGCAGAGAAAGAAGAGGAAGAACATCTATATTTTTCTGAGCTTGCATCTTCCTAGGAATGGCTCCTGCCACGCATCAAAGCACAATGTCCTATCAGCTACCAATGAAAGCTCCTCAGCCAACAACAATGTAACAAATGGGCTTGCTTAGCCAAAGGAGGTCACGTGGTATAGTGGAACTAGCACTGGCTCTGTAGTCAGAAGGCCTGGAGGGGTGGGGAAAGGTCCTAGTCTGGTCTCTGCCACTTATTGGCTGGCTAACCTTAGGCAAGTGGCCTCCGTTTCCTTCTGTATCAAATGAGGGGGTGGGGCTGGACTAGATGACTCCTAAAGTCTTTTTAGCTCCCTGACACTTGTCTAGGTCATGGATCTGGGAGCTTGCTAGTGTCCCAATGTTTAGAGCTGAGATTAGAAGCAGCTATTGGGAAAGGAGACCCCATCGTCTGAGTTGGTGGTGTTATCTAATGTGAAGATACGTGTTCTCCAAATGACTCATCCAAGTCCTCAAAGAGCAGAGCGGATCAATCAAGGCTTGGAGTCAAGAAGACTTACGTTCAAATCTGACATATGACATTTGATAGCTGTGTGATCCCTGGGCAACTCATCGAACCTCTTTCTGCCGTTTTCTCTTCAGTAAAATGGGGCTAATAATAGCACCTACCTCTCAGGTTTGTTGTGGGGATCAAACGAGATCATTCTTGATGTCCACTTTTAAACATCAGTGCCACTTCTCAATAATTTCCCAACCCTAACAGAGCTTTGCTCAGAGCTCTATGCTGCTTTCCTTTTGATTATTATGGTTATTGCTATCCTGGCTCTTCGTAACTTAGCTTTGCATCAGTTCATACAGGTTTTCTCAAGTTTCTCTGAATACAACAAACAAAATAACAACAAACATTTTATTAAGCACTTAAGAAAGGCAAAAACACGGTCACTACCCTCAAAGAGTTCATGTTCTAATGCATGAAGACAATATGCAAACAAATATGAATCTTGTACATTCATGATTTCTTTTTAAAAATATATTTTTATTTATTTTGTTAAATATTTTCCAATTACATGTAAAAATTTTTAATGTTCATTTAAAAAATTTCAAGTTCTCATTTCTTTTGCTCTTTCTCTCCCCCTTCCTCATCTTTTATATTATATTATCCAGAGTTCATCAGTTCTCTCTTTGGAGGTGGATAGCATTTTTCATCATGAGTCTTTTGGAACTGTCTTGGATCACTGTCTTGATCAGAGGAGCTAAATCTTTCACAGTTGTTCATCCTTATTATATTGCTGTTGCTGTGCACAATGTTCTTTTGGTCCTACTCTCTTCATTTTTCATCAGCTTATATACATCTTCCCAGGATTTTCTGAAACCATCTGGTTCATCATTTCTGATAGCACAATAGTATTCCATCATAATCATTTACCATAACTTGTTCAGTCATTCCCCAGTTGATGAGCATCCCCTCAATTTCCATTTCTTTGCCACCACAAAAAGTACTGATATATATATATATATATATATATATTTATATGTATATATGAGTACTTTCCCCCTTTTAAAAAAATCTTGGGGGGTGGAGCCAAGATGGTGGCATAGAAACAGCAAAGTTTCACAGCTCCCACACAGCCACCCTAAATACCCATAAAATACAACTCTAAAGAAATATTAGGGCTCCAAAACTCTCAAAAATAGAGAAAACACATCTCTCTCTGAAGGCAGCTTGGGAGGTGGGGCTCATTGCAGCAGGCTGGGAGCCAGGCTGGCCCAGCCCAAAACCCTGGCCAGGCCTGAGGTTGGTCAAGTGGAGCCAAGTCTATACAAGAGCAGATCCGTGGCACTGGAGGCACAGTTCCCACATTTATCAGGCCAGAAGAAAAAAGGCAAAGAGAAAGATCAGTGGATTTTGCTCAATTTGCGGGAGGAAAGCAGTTTGGCCAAACTGATCCCAGGGCAAGGAAGCAGCAGGAAGAGGCTGTGGCAGCAGGAATGGCTGCAAGTAGCAGCTGCCTCCACTGGGTTGCTTCAGAGCTCCCGGCCTGCAGATAGCAGGGGGGCTGAGGCAATTGATCAGGGCCAAGGACTCTTGCATTGAGCGGCCTGGATCTGGATCATGGTCTTGAGTGGTGGTCCTGGGGTGCCCTTTCAGTGAACCAGAGCTGGGGGGGCTGCAGAACCCCCATAATAGCTCTGGCAGCTGTGAAAACCCCAGCAATTTGGGACAGAGCTTCCCCCCCTCCCCAGAAGCAGAGTTCCACAGAGCTAAAAAACCAAGCAATTAATTGACTGGCCAAATGAGGAAAAGGAAGCAAAGTAAGAATAGCAAGAAAACTCTAGAATCCTTTTCTGTGGACAAAAAGGATCAAAGCACAGAAAGAGAGGAAGACAACACAGTCAGAACTCCCACACCAAATGCTTCCAAGACCCTTAAAGAGTGCCTACAATCTATAGGTAGACTTAAAAATGACTTTGAAAACCAAATAAGAGACGTGAAAGAAAAATTGGAAAGAGAATAATGTGAGAAAATCATGAAAAGAGTCAACAACCTGACTGAAGAAAATAACACCTTAAAGAACAAATGAACTCAGATGGGAAAGGAGGCCCAGAAAGCCAATGAGGAGAAGAATTCCTTAAAAAGTCGAATTTGCCAGATGGAAAAAGAGTCTCAAAAGCATTCTGAAGAGAATTCTTCCTTCGGAATTAGAGTGGAGCAAGTGGAAGCTAATGACTTTATGAAAAACCAAGATACTATTAAACAGTTACAAAAAAATGAAAAAATAGAAAACAATGTGAAATATCTCCTTGAAAACACCACTGACCTGGAAAATAGAGCCAAGAGAGACAATCTGAAAATTATTGGTCTACCTGAAAGCCATGATCAAAAAAGAAACTTGGAAAGCATCCTTCAAGAAATTCTCAAGGAAAAATGCCCTGATATTTTAGAATCAGAGGGCAAAATAGAACTTGAAAGAATTCAACAATCACCTCTTGAAAAAGATCCCCAGAAGAAAACTCCTAGAAATGTTATAGCCAGGTTCAGGAACCCTCAGATCAAGGAGAAAATAGCACAGGCTGCCAAGAGAAAACAATTTGAATTCTGTGGAAACACAATTAGGATAACCGAGGATTTGGCAGCGTCTACACTGAGGGAGTGAATGGCCTGGAATATGGTATTCAGGAGAGCAAGAGATCTGGGATTAAAACCAAGAATCAACTACCCAGCAAAACTGAGTATAATGTTCCAGGGGAAAATATTCTTGCTGAAAAAACCATAACTGAACAGAAAATTTGACATTCAAACACATGAAGCATGAGAATGTAAACATGGGAAAGAAATCATAAGGAACCTATAAAAGTTGAACTATTTACATGCCAATAGGGAAAAACAATAATAGTAACTTATGAAACTTTTCTTAGCATGAAGATAGGTGAAGGGAATACAAATGTGTGTATATATATATATATATATATATATACCTACACATATGTCTATATAGGAGGGTATATTTGCATATGAATACATATCTGAGCATGTGTGTATATGTGTACATAGAGGGGTCAGGATCAATTGAATAGGAAGAGATGGTACTTTAAAAGGTGAAATTCTGAGGTGGGAGAAGACTTGAATGAGAGGAGACAGGGAGAGACAAAATGGGGTTAATCAT
>JAQQSW010018157.1:0-11309 GCA_028646575.1 Pseudocheirus occidentalis | reverse complement strand
TGCCGTACCAGAAAGTTAGAGAGCAGACCAGGGGAGGGGATCCACAGTGGGATTGCTGTTTTGGGAGTGGGGTATGGGAAAGACGGGGAGAAAATTTGTAACTCAAAAATCTCACGAAAATGAACGATGTAAACAAGAAAACAAATAAAATTTATAACATAATATAACATAATATAATATAATATAACAAAATACTGCCCTGATAGTTTAGAACCAGAGGGCATAATAGAACTTGAAAGAATTCATCAGTTACCTCTTGAAAAAGATCCCAAAAAGAAAACTCCCAGGAATGTTATGTCCAGGTTCCAGAGTTGCCAGATGACGCAGAAATAATTACAAGCTACCAAAAAGAACAATTTGAATACCGTGAAAACACAATCAGGATAACACAGGATCTATCAGCTTCTACATTAAGGGATCTAAGGGCCTGGAATATGATACTCCAGAGATCAAGGGAGCTAAGATTAAAACCAAGAATCACCTACCCAGCAAAACTGAGCATACTATTTCAGGGGAGAATATTATCACTGAATAAGGTGGAAGACTTTCAAGCAGTCTTGAGGAAAAAAACAGAAACAAAGAGAAAATTTGACATTCAAATATAGGGAGCATGAGAAAATAAACATGGGAAAGAAATCATAAGAAACTTATCAAAGGTGAACTATTTACATGCCGTCATGGAAAAACAATAAGTGTAATTTATGAAACTTTTCTCAGTGGGAGGATTGGTGAAGGAAATATAAACATATTGAATAGGAAGGGATGATGTTTTAAAAGGTGACATTGAGAGGTGGAAGAGCTTTAGAAAGAGAGGAGACAGGGAGAGTCAGAATGGCGCTAATCAGCTTATATAGAAAAGACAAGGGATAACTGTTACAATGGATATATAGATATAGATATTGATATGGATATAGATATATTACATATAATATAAAGAATATATAATTATTTACATGCAACTGGGAAATGGGTTATTCAGGCACTGAATACTACTGGAAAGTTAGAGGGGTCGTGGGGGAGGATATAGGAGACAGTAGATTGGGGGAAGGGATATACAATGTGATCACTGTTTTGGGGTGGTGGATAGGTGAAGGATGGGGAGAAAATTTGTAACTCAAAATCTTGTGTAAATGAATGATGTAAGCTAAATATAAACAAAAGTTAATTTAAAAAATGGAATATGACCCATTGCCACTTTGAATCTGCACTTGGATTACATATTATAGACTTATGAGATCTAGATTAAAAAAAACCAGTAGAATACAACTTCCAAAATATTCTTCGAAATCAATTAAGCAATTTATCAAGAAACATTTGTTACATACTATCTTATAGGCCCCAGTGTAAATCAAAGACAAAAATCAAATAATACCTACCTTCAAGAAGTTTCCACTCTAATGGGGCAGAGAGAACGTACATATATAAGCATATTCTATACATAATATGTAGAAAATAAATAGAAGAGATTTTGGAAGGGGTGCACAAGCAGCTAGGGGGTCAGGAAATATTTCACATGCAAGGGAATAATTGAGCTAAGTCTTGAAGAAAGAAATAGAGAGATTTCAAAAGGCATAGGTGAGGAAGGGGTACATTACAGACATAGGAAACAGACAACATGAAAGGATGAGAGATGGAGTAATGTGTGAGAAATAGCAAGAAAACCAGTCTGGCTAGACCATAGAGCAAAGGGAAATAAATAATGTGTAAGACTGGAAAGACAAGTTGGGACAAGCTTGGAAAGGTTATTAGAAGTCAAACAGAGGACTGCTTATTTTATCCCCAAAGTAACTGGTAGCCTTTGAATACTTTATAAAGGATGGATAATGTAAAATAGAATATGATAACTGTGATTTGAAGGGTAAAATCAAAGCACTACACGAGTTCAAAAGAATATGCATTATTAGGAGTAAGGGTCAGTAGGGAAAGGTTTATAGAAAGTATAGTCCTTGTAGTAGATGGAGGTAGCACAAGTAAGACTTTGTATTTCTCTTCTGGCAGGAGTGATGGAGATGGAATCTGAACCCCTAAAAGGGAAAGACCATGTCTTTGGCATCTGAATCCCCAAAAGGAAAAGCCCCTAGACTTTCCCACATGGCCCAGATCTCTGACATTTTCCAGGGGCACCCAGCCATTCTGAGTCCTTCTCTATTACTCCAGGTTACCCTAAACTAGCTGGCTGCTCTTAGAACCTATCCCACAGTATTTCTGTATTTAAGATCCATCTTGCCCTCCATTAAATTTCTCAGATCCCTCAAGAGTCTGCCCAATGACTCAGATATCTTAAGATTCTAGCCCGTGGTTCAGGTTCAGTCTAGCTAATATTGTAAATTTTTAGAATCACATTCACCTTGACCTGTGTTCTGATAGACACTGTCTTTGGCTGAAAGAAGTCTTGGGTCAAATTCATTTGAGGCAGGACCCACCCATCACTATTTTAGGATCCCAACACCCCAAAACCTCAATAGGAGAATTGGTATGAGTAAGGTTATGGAATAAATAAAGTATTAAAAATTCCTCCAGGAATGGTACATCATCAAGAGAGAATGAATTATTGCCAATTCAAATAACAATAAAGATTAAAAGGGAAAAAAGAGTGAGAGGATAACTGGAGCATGGGCTCAAAAGGATATGACCTGAGACATACTACATATGTAGTCTATAAGATAAGGACTGAATTTGCTTTCTGGTAACTAGTGTTTAAAGGTGAATTTTACCAGTTTTTAAAAAGAGGAAGTAATCTTCAAAAAAGAAATGCAGTATGGTATAGTACCATGCTATCAAACTCAAATAGAAATTTGTAAATAAAGACCCCTGCTAGATACATATTGACTTAGAATACTACATATTAACATGATTGTTGTTTAGTCATTAAGTTATGTCCAAATCTTCATGATTCCTGTGGAAAATAGCACACCAAAACTGTCCATGGATTTGGTTTTACTTTGTGTTGTTTTTTTTTTGCAAAGATTCTGGAATGGTTTGCTTTTCCTTCTCCAATGGATTAAGGTAAACAGAGATTAAGTGATTTGTCCAGGGTCACACAGCTAATAAATATCTGAGGCTGAATTTGAACTCGTCTTCCTGATTCCAGGAAGAATCTACTGTTCTGTCTACCCAGCCACCTATCTTCCTCCTCAACTTAACACTATCTATGTTCAAATGTATGTGGAGAACACACACAGGGCAGGTGTTCACATGGTGGTCAGAAGAAGTGATACAAGGACACTTTCCAAGTTTCTCTTAAGAACTTTGGAAGTGATTGTGTGACATGGCAGACCCTGGCATAGGACCACCCAGGATGGTATGACTAAATCAAAGTAGGTGCTATGCTCTAATGAGTGAAGCAGAACTGAAACAGGTAAAAGGAAATTAAGGAAGTGTAAATTTAGAGAATCCAGCCCAAATGTTCACATGGACAATTTGTGCCTAACCTGTGGTAGAGCATTCTGAGTTCGTTTTGCTCTGATCAGTCACAATCAGACACATTGAAACTTAACTCTTGCATAGTGATGCCATTTTGCTCCTCAGAGAACGAAGGACAACAACCAATATTTATTTTATTAAATGTTTTCTTTTTTTTTTTTTGCTTTTTTTTTGGAGGGCAGTTGGGGTTAAGTGACTTGCCCAACGTCACACGGCTAGATTTTTGTGTTAAGAGTCTGAGGCCGGATTTGAACTCAGGTCCTCCTGACTCCAGGGCCGGTGCTCTATTCACTGCATCACCTAGCCGCCCCTATTAAATAGTTTCTAATCACATTTTAATCTGGATCCAGCAGGATTCCAGATTTTTGTAGGTTGTTTGACAACTTTGGTGTAGTAGATTTCAAGCTATATGTCTGTTTGACTGACCTGGGTTTAAATCCACCTCTGACATATTAGGAAGTTATGACTCTGGGTAAATAATTTAATCTCTTGGTGGTTCAGGCAACTCTACAACTCAAGATGCAAAGTGGGTGCTCATCAACATTGCAAGAAGATTCTGAACTAAATGTCCCCACTACTAATAAAATACTAATTCAGGACCAAAATATAATTTTATTTTACTTCTAGTTTGGTTCAAAGCCTTATTGTATCTCAAGACGGAACTGGTGGAAGCCAGTGGTTTAAGATCCAAGAAGTATTGAACCTTTGAAGAAACAGCAGATCAAAGCAGATTGTAGCTGTCTGCTCACACCATGTTTCATCTGCACACACACCAGTACAACCTCGGCAAAGCATCTTCTGAAACAGCAGTCTGCGCTTATTTCACCAATTATTCACTGAGTGATAAAAAGTGCCTGATCCTGTAATAACAATTTGGTAGCAAAAGTAATAAGAATCTGGACTTATTGAGATTTAGAAAAGTTCGGAAGTAGGAACAATTGGCTTCATTGCCATAAGGCAGTCTCCTTCTGTGCTTCCTTTTCCTTTCCATGGCATAACAATTTACTGGTGCCTAGGACGTCTGTACTGTCTCTTTCCTCACTATCAATGTCCTCTCTCAGGATCAGCAAAATGCTTTAATCATGGTAGGCCAGTCTGTTCCCTTCCCCTCTGGCATTTTCATGCTGACTGATTTCTATTTGTAGAATAAAAAAGTTTTATTTCATGCTAAAGGAATTTAAAATAATGAGTAAGTATGTGTAGGGAGTATTTGGTGGGAGGGAAAAGAGAAGTTGGACAAAGTCTTTCTCATGCTCCTGGACTCAAACTACACATCCTTTTGTGGTTCTTTTCCTTAATCTCTTACCATACATCCTCTGTATCTTTGACTGATTCCTTATCTTGTTCGTTTTTACCCTGTCTCTCCAACAAAGCTACCTCCATTAAAGCTACATCTGCGACCTTTTTTCCTAGTCTACATTCTCTCCATCTCTGACAGAGACTAGGAATGGAGGGACCTGTGCTTCACTTTGACTAAAGTAAAAACTGTCATGGCAATTGGCAAATGAGAAGCGGAAGTTAATATGCATAGTTATGGTACTTTTTAATGGAGATTTTGAGTTTGGTTTTCTCTATCATCAGTAATTCTACCAGAATATAAGACACAATATATAAAACAGGGTCCTTTGTGAACTTTTTTTTTTAGTATTTTGGTACTTTTATTTTCATATAATTGATTTCTGCGATTTATAATTTTTACAAGAGAATCAGGACATAAAAAAGGTTAAGAACAGCTGGTTGAACTTTAAGCTCTGCAAAATATTTTACGTAGATTATTTGAGACAACCCAGTGGAAAGGAGGAGGGAGGGAGGTAACTATTGTTATTTGTCAGTCCCATTTAACAGATGTAACAGATGTAAACCCAAGACTTGACTCTAAATCTGGCACTTTAATCCCTAGGACACAAACATTGTATTTGTCCAGCATAATTTTCTGATTAAATTCTTTGAGTTGTGATGAAAGGCGAGTAGATTTTTTCTGATCAGACCATTTTAGACAGAAAATCATATGCAAAGACTTACTAAAAAATTTGTGCATATTTGTGTACATTTTGGTGTATAGTGGGAAAGAGGAGAAGAGAATACATGCAGAGTTGCCTGAATGACAATGAACGAAATTGGCCTCTCTTCAGTAGCAATGCTGTATACAGAGGCCACTAACTTCCTCTTTGCACATCTCTCTGCTTCAGATTTTCTTAGATTGAATGACTTGCAACACCTCCTCCTTTCTTTTCTCTATCCTCCCATGTCTGTCCTTTGCACGTCAGAGAATTAGCTGTCGTACCTAGGCATGCCTAAGAATCCTAGATCTGCTTAGTTCCACATGAGAAGTCAAAGTAATTCCAACCTGAAAGCATTTTCATCATTACATTAGAATAAAGTAATCAAACAGATCAGCTGGAAATCTCCTCCCTGGGAGAAAACATCCTGGGAGAGAATATTTCAGTCTGTTCTGTTATGGAAGAAGGTCCCAACAAAATCCACATGCATAGGTTGTCTTGCGTGATTCAGTGGAGTATGACTTTTATTTCCTGTGGCAAGTCAGTGAAATAGAAGACTGATTTTTAGAGGTTTAGCTTCTTTTTTTTCATTTCAGCACTACCACCAGCTTTTCCCTTTAGGGGACATAGTGCCTTCATGTTGTGTGCTTTCCAGGTACCCTCCTACCCTTCCCTTGGTCACAAGGATCACTTATGTTAGTAACACTGAATTCTTTCCCTGTCTAAGAGACTATCTTGCGTGCCATCCCACCCACCTCCCACCCCTGGCTATGTGTGGCATTCCATCCTCTTAATAAATTTAGTGTCCCTAAAGTGTCAGGACATGTTATTGGTTCAATGACAATCACTCCATGAAAGATGTCTACATTTTAATAGGAGATTGCAAATAGTGTGTTAAGCCCAAAGACTGATGCTAACTGAGGGTATGCCAGACAACATGTCGTACTGATAAAGAAAAGAAGATATTTGAGAGTTGAAACTTCTTTTTTTTGGCTTTTTTGGAGGGAGGAGGGCAGGGCAACTGGGGTTAAGTGACTTGCCCAAGGTTACACAGCTAGTTAAGGGTTAAGTGTCTGAGACTGGATTTGAACTGAGGTCCTCCTGACTCCAGGACCAGTGCTCTATTCACTGTGCCACCTAGCCACCCCAGAACTGTAACTTCTTTAAGGCAGGAGCTAGGTGTGTTTAAAAAATCTCAATATCTAATATAGTACTCTGGATACAGTAACTAACAAATGTTTATTGAATTGCATTTATAAGGAGATGTAGCACCAAGGCAATATTCACAGCACTCATGGTCATGAAAAACATACCTGCATGATGCAAAAAATATAAAAAAAATAACACTTGATCACAAAATATAACAGACTCTCCACAAATAAGAAACAAAACATTTATTCTGATACCAGAAAACCAAATTCCAAAATCAGTAAGCTAGTTCCATCATAGTAGCAAAGAAGTTAATAAGCCATAACAACACAGAGAGTCTCATCAGCCTTTAGCCTTTCTACAAACTAACACAAGATCTATATTTACTCACAGGTATATCTGTCTTCCTTGGAATTGTCCTCTCCTCCCAACAAGCTTGTTCTGTCTCTGAGCTTCCTGTGAGTTCTGCTTCCTTTCAATAATCCCCTCCCACCACAGGCTCCATATGACTACATTCAGCCTATAAGGTGGCAGAGTTTACTTTCAAATCAGGGAAGATCTTCAAATTCCCATCTCCATTACAAGAGCTCTTTGCTTTCACTATACTAGGTAAATAGTTAACAACTCTGCCTACTTGTTCAGATGGCCCTGATCTCATCTTCAAATGAGTAAAATATATCATTCAAAGTGGAATAAGGTAACTTAAGTTTTGATTCATGTTTGACAACCAAAAACAAGTGAACTTGAATTTATTTGATCTCCCTGAAGCTCCTTTTCATTTTCTATGAGATAAGGAAATTTTATTATATTATCTGTGTTTCCTTTTTTAAGAAAAAAACGTCTTGCCACTCAGAAACTATATTTATAGTTCTCTTCTTTCCTGGGCTGTGGCATTTGCTATCATTGTTCCCTAGTCTTGGTTCTATTCAGTTTTGTCTTCCTCACTCTTCTCCTATATCTTCGGTTCCTAGTAGCAATTCTCAGGCATGACCTGATGACTACATATATGGACTTTCATTGCTCTGCTCTATAGTCTGGAACAAGGCTTTCTCCAGCAATGGGCATGAGGGTTGAAAAGAGCTTTTGGCTCATTCCAATAAACTATTACTCACAATGATTTATTTACATTTTCTCTTCTGCATTTATCTTAATACCACCATATTATTTGTGGGCACATCATAAACACATACTCCTCCTCCATGCAAATATCATTTAAGAGATTTGCCAAGTCTTTATTGAACCTTGTTGGTGAGAAATTTCCTGAGCCAGCCAATATGGTGTAATAAAAGCTGAAACTTGCTCCAACCACCTCCAATAAATGAGGAGCGGGATACGATGGAGGGAAATATAGTAATTCTTTCACAACATGTCTGCTATGGAAATGTTTTGTGTAACTGCCCATTTATAACCTATATTGAGTTGCTTGTCTTCCTCGTGGGGCTGGGTGAAAAGGGAAGGAGGGAAAGAATCTGGACATCAAAGTTTTAAAAACAAATGTTAAAAAAAATGTTGTTCCTTTTTTTTAACATACAACTGGGAAATGAGATATACAGCCACTTGAGGATAGAAATTCATCTTGCCCTACTAGGAAGTTAGAGGGGGTGGGTGAGTACATAAAAGAGAGCAGATTGGGGAAAGGGGTATTCAGTAGGCTTGCTATTTAGGGATGGGAATGGTGGAAAAATGGGGATAAAATTTGTAACTCAAAATCTTGTGGAAATTAATGTTGAAAACTAAAAATAAATAAATAAAATATTAATTAAAAAAAGAAATGATCTGGGCCTAAGTATTACCAAATATTTTACTCCCTTAATAGGACATTTAAATATGTATTCCAAACAAATCAGGAAAAACAAAGGCAGAGTAAGGCAACAAAAAGAGTACTAAAAATGGGTTCAAATTCAGACTCTTCTATTTCCATAAATTGCATAAGCATTTAGGTATTAAGAATGCAAAATAAAACAGCCCTTGCCTTCGTGGAGTTTGTAGTCTATCAGGGAAGATGGAGTATACACATATAAGTATATGGTCAGATAATACCCATAGAAACACACTAAATACAAAGTCATTTGGGATCAGAGGCACTAACAACTGGAAGAATCAGAAGAGGACTCATAGGGAAAATGGCACTTGAGATGAACTCTGACAGAAATGAGGAATACTCAGAGGCAGAGGTGAGGAAGGAGTGCATTCCATGACTTAGGGCCATCCAGTGAAAATGAAGAGATGAGATAGATGAGTACCATGTGTGAAGAACAGCAAGAAGACCCAGCATCATTAGTCTATAATCCATGAAGTTGTGTGATAACTAATAAGGGTGGAAATCTAGGTCAAATTCAGGAAATAAAATTTTAAATGTCAAAAGGAAGACTGTTTTTCAAACGTGAGAAAATAATGGAGGCACTAGAGCTTATTAAATAGATAAGCAAACTGGTCAGATTTGTATTTTGTGGGGATGGAGACAAGATATCAGAGTGGGAGGAAGTATTTTTTACATAGATTACCCATTGCATCTCTTCCAAAAATAATCTTGAAAAATGTTCCAAAATGAATTCTGACTGGAAAAGTCAAGAAAAGTTATACTGAGTCATTTTTCCAACCCAAGGAAGCTTAAGAAGACAGAGAGGACTGTGGACCCTGCCATGGGAGCTGACCAGGAACTCAGCACAGTGGCAGCAGGAGGTAGGATAGGGAGCATTCCAGCGCCCATGTGTGGAAAGATGAAACAGATTACCAGGGGATGGTTGAATCTGAGAACAAGATCAGGTACCATCTGGAAGCTATGTTTCCTATTACTCAATTTTGTATTATAGATTCATGTAAGAGAGTAACAATTTGGAGTAAATGGACCCTAAAAAGGGACAAATTCACAAAAATTAGTCTGTGAGGCTCTGAGTCCAGGAGTAGAATGGTGATTCAGTTCTAACCTTTAGCCCCATGCACTATCCTGCAGTATAATAACCAGCACAGGAAACCAGGACCAAAGTCTAGCCAGAAGTTCAGTCACTCTAAACATACAGAGCCTCCCAGGGAACAGTCACAGGGTATAGCAGCAACCCATTGAAACTCAATTCCACACAAACCAGTAGACCCAAATCTGCATCACAAACTTACAGAACTCAGACTAAGAGAGCAGTGAACATACATCCCTCTATATCATACTGTTTTGCAAGTAATGAAAACTTGCAGAACCACAGAAAAATCTGTGAAAACAGCAAATGGACATTAAAGAATGAAAGCTCTGGCCAGACAATTGTATGCAAAGGAAGAGAATCCAACACTAACATAAAGTCCAAAGTCAAAAAGTAGGCTGAAAGAAAGAACAAATAAATAAAAAAGAACCTTATTGTAAAGAAAATGGTGACAGGAAAGATTAAATACAAACACAGAAGAGTACAATAACTTGAAAGTGTCTACAAGCAAAATTTCAAAGAAAAATGTAAATTCGATACAATATATTGTCAACCCCACAATGGCTTTAAAAAATAAAGGAAAAAAAGAACAAAACATGATTTTGAAATCCAAATAGGAGCAACAGAGGAAAAAATGGGGGAAATGGGAAAAGAAATCGGATACTAGTAAGAAATTCTTAAAAGAATGAAAAGAGGTACAGACAGTGTTTTAGGAAAACAATTTTGGCATCTACATGACAATGAGTCACTAAATATATTTTTACCCTTTCTCAGATATCTAATTCTTCAAATGTTGTGATGATCCAGTAAGACTATATTAGTCAAGTGCATTTTGAGCCTTAAAGCCCATATGGATCATTATTACTAATAGTATCTACCATATAGTAGATACTTAGTGAATCCGTGTCGATCAGTTGCTTCACTAATTGAATGTCATCATGAAATTTCTGAGTACCGTTTGCCCTGATTCAGGTTTCTGAATGAAAATTTAAAATAATTTTATCCTTCAAAAGGTAGAGGAGCAAATGTGGAAAATTATATTTGGCTATTATTCTCACTGATGGGGAAGAACTGCTTGCTTGGGTGAAAAGGACAGAAACCTTCAGGGAAGGTGACCTCAGAATTTTTAATATTGGAAGATGAGAAAGCTGTACATAGTTTGACATTCACACTCCATTTTTAGAGAGTATAATTTAAAGGGTTCAGAAGTATACATAAGAATACTTAGGTTGAAATTCTACAAAGGAAGTTAGAAGAGAAGAAGTGGAGAATATTCAGTACATAAAGGGAAAAAGTATGGTAAGGAAGAGCAACAAGTGTTAACTGAAAAGACCAACCTGAATTCACAGACAAATCACCAAATAAGTTATATTTTTAGAAAGACATACAGAAATAAGGCTAGGGAAGATAACAGAATGAGTATCTGAAACTGATCCAATCCTGGAGGAAATGGTTTAGAAATGGAAAAACTCAGAAGGGATTGAAATTGGGGGAAATAAAGCTAAAAAGTAAAGAGGATTTTAAAGCTATATTGGAGCAGAAAGGAGGATCAAAGGAGAGAGTGGAACTCTATTAAAGTGGAAACAATGGTGATTTCCATTACAGAAAGCCAGAGTTCTCTTATTTTATTTTTTTTCTGCCATAGAGGATGACTGCAATAAAAAGAATGCCATAGGAATGCAAACTAGAAAGTGGATGCTAAAGATAAATAAATAGTAAGAGAGCACATCATGAATCCAGATAAGTTGATTCACATCAACTACATCTTCAGCTATGGAAAGAGCTGTATACCACCATGCACCAGCAGATTCCAAAAAGAATGCTA
>JAQQSW010018156.1:0-11309 GCA_028646575.1 Pseudocheirus occidentalis | reverse complement strand
GCCCTGGCCCTTTACTGAAGTGTGTGCTTCCAGCATCCCTCCCCCAGACCCTGCCCTCCTGTCTGTCATCCCCCCTCTCATCCCCATGCTCCCTACTCTCTTGTGTGGCATGATGCCCAGTTTAGAGTTTATGCCATTTCTTCCCTAAGCCAGATTCAATGAGAGTAAATGAAAGTAAATGAAAGTAAAGTTGTAACAGTTATCCCTTGCCTCTAAAATTTGCATTTCTTTTATTATTAATGATTTGAAGAATTCTTTCCATATGGTTCTTTTTTTTTTCTTTTTGGAAGGGTGAAGGCAGGGCAATTAGGGTTAAGTGACTCGTCCAAGGTCACACAGTTAATAAGTATTAAGTGTCTAAGGCTGGATTTGAACTCAGATCCTCCTGACTCCAGGGCCAGTGCTCTTTTTACTGCACCACCTAGTCATCCTTCCCATATGGTTCTTAATGGTTTTCATTTTTTTAAATTCTGAGAACTGTTTTTTTATATGTTCATATCCTTTGACAATTTATCTATTGAAGACTAACTGTTGGTCACATACATTTGGTCTTACATATATTTCTTTTTTTTTTTTTTGCTTTTTGGAGGGCAGTTGGGGTTACGTGACTTGCCCAAGGTCACATGGCTAGTTTTTTTTGTGTGTTAAGTGTCTGAGGCTGGATTTGAACTCAGTTCTCCTGACTCCAGGGCTGCTGCTCTATTCTTATATATATTCCTTAGTTGTTTATATATCTTGCAGAGTAAATACTTCTCAGAGGTATCTGGTACAAAGATTTCCACCCCTCTCCCCAAGTACTTCCCTTCATTTTTTATATTTCATCTTTCTTTTCTTTTTCTCAGTTACATTTAAATTTTTTTTAAACATTTGCTCCTTTAAAATTTTGAGTCCCAAATTCTATCCCTCCCTCCCCTCCTCTTCTTGGAAAGGCAAACAATTTGATATAAATTTTGCCTCTTCAAAAAAAGAAGGCAATTGGGGTTAAGTGACTTGCCCAAGATCACACAGCTAGTTTTTGTCTGAAGCTGAATTTGAACTCAGGTCCTCCTGACTCCAGGGACAGTGCTCTATTAACTTTGCCACCTACCTGCCCCCCCCAACCCTTTGTTTAGTTAAGAATCTGTCTCCTACCTGTAACTGTGAAAGGTATATAAGCATGTACACAGAAAATACTAGTTATGACTACTTATAATTATATACAAAACTTGAAAATTTGCAAGGTGCTTTCCAGAATTATTTAAGCCACAGAAGAACCCCATGAGGTAAGTACTACTATGGGTATCATTATCTCCATTCTACCAGAGAAAGTTGCAGATGAGAGACTGTAAATGGCTTTTTCAGGGTCACCCAGCTAGAAGTATCTGAGGCAGGCTTCGGTCCAGGTCTTCCTCACCCATTGTTCTGGGAGAGTATATCCTGACTAGGGGACTCAGGAGAAGCTTTGTGTAGGAGGTAATACTTGAGCTGAGCCTTGAAGTTGCTAAGGACTCCCAGAGGTGTAGGAGAGGAATGAGTATAGTCCAAGCATGGGGAATAAGTCTGTGCCAAGGTATAGAGCTGGAATGTTTGGGGAACAGCTAACAGGCCAGCTGTGCTGGAACCCCGAGTCTATAAAAGGAATTATATGCCAATATCTGAAAAGGTAGGCAGAGGCTAGATTGTGGAGGGGTTTAAATGTCAACCTAAAGAGTGTATATTTTAGACTAACCACATCCAGAGAAAGAACTAGGGAGTCCGAATGCAGATTGAAGCATAGTATTTTCTTTCTTTCTTTTTTTTTTTTTTTTGGTTTTTTCTTTCTTGAGGTTTTTCCCTTTTGTTCTGATTCTTCTTTTACCACATGACTAATGTGGAAATATATTTAGCATGATTGTATATGTATAACCTATGTCAGATGACTTGCTGTCTTGGGGGGAGGAAAAGGAGGGGAGGTGAAGGAGGGAGAAAAATTTGGAGCTCAAAGTTTTGAAAAATGAATGTTGAAAATTATCTTTACATGTAATTGGAAAAAATGCTATTAAGGGGGGAAAGGTATGTATTTTAGCTTACAGGAATTAAAGAGTCAGTGAATATTTTTTTGGGGAAAGGCAGTGACATGGTCAAACCAGTGTTTTAGAAATTAGTTTGGCAGCTCTGTAGAAGGTAGATGTGATGAGAGAGATAGGAAGGAGGATCAGTTAGGAGCCTGGAATCTGGGAAATCAGTAAGTTCAGGTGAGAAGTGATAGGGGAATGAAATAGGGTGTTGGTGTAGGATGAGATGATTGGAGAGATGTTAGGGAGGGGGGTAGGTCCAATGAGACTTGGGAAACGACTTGGGAAATGAAAGAAGAGTCAGGCATGGCTTTGAGGTCACAAACCTGGGTGAATGGAAGCAAGATGTTCTCTTCAATAAAAAGAGAAACATCTGAAGGGGAGCTGAGTTTGGGGCAGGGGAAATAATGAGTTTTATTTTTATTTTGGTATCCTGTTTGAATTTGAGATCTCTGAGGGATATTTGGGTGGAGATATCTAGAAGGCAATGTAAAATTGAAAAGCAGGAGAATGAGTAGGGCTAGATATGTAGATTTGGGGGGTTCATCTACATAAAGGTGAACCCATGAAAACTGATGAGACCAATTAGAATGGAGAGAGAGACAAAGTGGGGCCAGGATAGAGCCTTGAGGGACACTCATGCTTAGTGGGTAACAAAGGGATTACAATCTAGCAAAAAAGACATTTAGAAAGCATTTCAGGGCAGCTGGGTAGAGAAGTGGATAGAGTACTGGCCTGGAGTCAGAAAGACTCATCTTCTTGGGTTCAAATCTGACCTCAGACACTGACTAGCTGTGTGATCCTGGACAAGTCACTTCACCCTGTTTGCCCTAGTTTCCTCATTTGTAATAGGGGTTGGAAAAGGAAATGGCAAACCATTCCAGTTTCTCTGTCAAGAAAACCCCAAATGGGGTCACAAAGATTTGGACACAACTGAAAAATGACTGAAGGAAGAAATTCAGAACAGAGAAGGACCATGGAAGGGAAGGGAAGGGAAGGGAATAAAGAGATACATTAGAATGAGTACAGAGAAAGGGCTATTGAGTTGAGGAGCTGAGATCATTGTTAACCTTGGGGAAAGCAGATTCAATTAATTGGTAAGGGTAGAAGCCACATTGCAAGGGTTGAGAATTGTGTGGGAAGTGAGGAGGGGAGAAAATGAATAGATATGTCACTTTTTAGGAGTTTGACTACAAAAAGAAAAAAATTCAGAGAATGATAGGTTGAGGAGACAGAAGAATCAAATTAAGTTGTTTTTTTTTTAAGTATGGGAGAGACCTTGGCATGTAGCCTGGTGTTTCATGACTCACAGTAGTACAACAGCACCAGAAGAATATTGGTAATAAAAAGATTGATCCATATTTTGGGGAGAATTTGGGGTCATTAAAGGACTATGCAATTTCCCCAAAGTAATCCAATCTGCTTTCTTCTTCCTATTCCATTTTGGGCCTAACTCGCTATATATTGGCAGCGTCTATCTACATTCTTTCCAGCAGTTTTCAGCAGCATGTGCTTGAAAATGGAGAAGGTACATGATCAGGATAACTCAGGACTGGAAGTTGTTAAGATGTAACTGGAAACATAATGAAGAGACAAGGTATTCAAGGGTAGAAAAGGGTATGGAGTCAACTTGTTCAACTCTATGGGTCAAGGGAAGAAAGTGAGGCCAGAGTGGAGAGGTTGTACTGGGGAGAACAAAGAGAGGCATTGTGAATGGAGATCAGGGTAAAGATAAAGATTAGATTTAGGAGGGTGAGGGAGAATTAAGGTAGAAAGACAAATGGTTATGATCAGAAAGAGCAATTTCAGTGAACAAGACCATGGTGGAGAAATTATGGGTGATGCTGAACTTAAGTATAGCCCGATTCCTCAGTGTGACTGAAACCACGTGGAGAAAGAAGAACTAAGAGGCCAGAGTGTTTGACAAGAAATAAATATGTATATTGAAATTCTCAATGTGAGGATAAGGTATGGAGTAGGTAGAAAGACTGTGAGCCACATCCTGAACTCCTTCTGGATCTGGTTGTTGTCCTTCATTCTTGTTTGTTTGTTTGTTTGTTTTTTGCTTTTTTGGAGGGCAATCGGGTTAAGTGACTTGCCCAAAGTCACATGCCTAGTAAGTGTGTCAAGTGTTGAAGGCCAGATTTGAACTCGGGTCTTCCTGACTCTAGGGTTGGTGCTTTATTCACTGCACCACCTAGCTGCCCCTTGACCTTCATTCTTGAAGAAGACCAAAATGACATCACTATTTTGGGGTCAAGGTACAGTGTGCCCCACTGTGGATGATCAGACCAATACTAGCTCAGAAGGCTCTACCACAGGTTGGGCACAAATAGTCCATATGAACATTTGGAGCAGCGATGTCTCTAAATTTGTGTATCTCACATTTCTTTTGAGCTACTGCAGTTCTGCTCTGATGTGGGCACAACATATAGAGTGGTCCTGTGTCAGTAGTTCCCACGTCTCACAATCAATTCTAAGTTTTTCCAAGGGACCTTGAGAGTACTCTTGTATCACTTCTTCTGACCTCTGTGTGAGCACTCGTGTTGCATGAGCTCTTCATAAAATGGTTTTTTAGGCAAAGGTACTTTTGGCATTCAAACCATGTGGCCAGCCCACTGGAGTTGTGCTCTCTACAGTAGAGTTTGAATGCCTGGCAGTTCAGCTCAAGAAAGGACCTCATTGTCCTGTACCTCATCTTGCCAGGTGACCTTCAGAATCTTCCTAAAACAATTTAAATGGAAGTGGTTCTGTTTCCTGATGTGGTGCTGGTAGGCTGTCCAGGATTCACAGGCAGACAACAATGGAGGCTCTGTAGACCTTTGGTTTGGTAGACAGCCTAATACCTCTTCTCTCCCATACCTAGGAAAACTCCTTAGCACCCTCAGTTATCATACTGATCTTCTGAAAGCAAAAGACTGACCATATCACTCCATACTCAATAAACTCTTCTGGCTCCATTTTTATTGTTGAATTATTTTCCAGTTGTGTCTGACTCTTCATGACTCCATTTGGGGTTTTCTTGGCCAAGATACTGAAGGGGTTTGCCATTTCCTTCTCCAGCTCATTTTACAGATGAGGAAACTGAAGCAAGCAGGGTTAAGTGACTTGCTCAGGGTCACACAGCTGGGAAGTATCTGAGGTAGGATTTGAACTCAGGTCTTCTTGACTCCAGGCCTGACACTGTCCACTGCACCACCTAACTTGCCCTAGTGGCTCCATAACTCAAAGTATAAAATAGAAAATCCTTTGCTTGGCTTTTAAAACCCTTCATAATCTGGTCTCTTTCTACCTTTCCAATCTTCTCATACCCTCCACATACTCTGCCATCCAGTGACACTGGCTTTCATGTTCCTTTCCCAAGATATTTGTCTTCTGACCGGGCATTTCCCCCTGCTGTGTCCCATCCCTGGAATGCTCCCTCCTTATTGCCATCTCTTGGCTTCCCTGACTTACTTCAGGTTCTAAGTAAAAATCCCACCTTCCTCAAGAAGTTTCTTTCCTCATCTTCCTTAATGCCAGTGCCTTCCCTCAATTTTTCCTGTATGTACTTTGTTTGTACATAGTTGTTTGCGCTTAGTTAGATTGTGAGCGCTTTGGAAGGAGTGATTATTTTTCACCTTTCCTTGTATCCCTAGCACTTGGCACAGCACTTGGCATACAGTAGGCACTTAATAAATGTTTGTTATTAACTTGACCTGGAGTCTGGTAGGTGACTATGATAAAGACCTGGTCCAGCTGACATAGTTGAATAGAATGAAGCCCAACAGAGGTTTCCCAGTGATGGCGGCAATGTAGTTTGGAAATGGCCATGAGGAGCAAGGAGTGTGTCTACTCCTCTTTCTTGTCAAGGGATATGAGAGGGGAACCCAGAAATTGGCAAGGGGTACAGGGCCTTCTGGAGAGAGATGGTTTTACTTCAGTGTTAGAAGATGGAAAGAGAGTGAGGTAAAGAAAGCAAGATTTAAGGGGATTTAATTCACAGCGTGTATGTGTGTGTGTGTGTGTGTGTGTGTGTGTGTGTGTGTGTGTGTGTGTGTGTGTGTGGGGCTGTTATCAAGGGCACAATGGAGCTGGTGGGCAGTGGAAGATCTGAAATCGGTAGAGACAGATGAGAAAAGTCAACCACAAGTGTAAACTTTATTTCAGGTTGAAAGGACACTGTTAACCAACATGCAATTTGCCTTGGTAATAGAAGTGTAAACAAAACTCTAGCTAATGAGTTTTCTGATTGGTCTTTCCTTCCTTCTGCAGAATTTGTTATTTGTGACAGGCATAGGCCTGAGGGGGAATGGGACCATAGCTTTTTCTCCCCACCCCACTACATTCCCTGGTGTGGCCTCATCTGGCCCAGTGTCCTCACCCTCCAGGCAGTGTGCTATCCAACACAGAGGGCTGTTTATCTGATTTTGAAAGCTTTCCAGAGATTGTGGTTTCACAAGCCCGTTCAAGCCTTACTTTAAACTTATAGCTTAGAAGTCTCTCCTTATGTCTTTAATAAACTTCTTTCTGCAAGATTGGGTTTCCCTCCTCCTCCCCCCATTGTTCCACCCTCTGGGACATGGGGGGGGGGGGCTGATCAGCATACTTTGTAATTATAAGGTCATAGACTGGGAGCTGGAAGGAAACTTAGAGGCAGTATAGTCTGCTCATTTTGCAAAGTGGAGAAACTGAGAAAACAGGAAGGGAAAGGACTTGCCCAAGGTCACACAACTAATACTCATGCTGTGTCTTCTCTTGTTACATCACACCACCTCCTCTTCTACATGATTGTAAAATCACAGGATGTCAGAGCTAGAAAGTGTTATTATCTAGTCTAGTCACTTCATTTTATGGAGGAGGAAACTGAGGACCAGCCACTATCACCAACAGGGTGATAGTTAAATAGCAAAACTAGATACTTTGTCTCTAAATCAAGGGCTTTTTCCGCTATGCTAGGAGTTAGCATGGTTGGTAAGGATAAACTGAGTAATAAACCTCCCAGGGCCATGGCCACATAACGGATGGCTGTTTGTTTAAGGACTCACTCTGTCTGGAGTACTGACTGCCCTTCCATGTACACAAGATCCTTTTAGTCACAATTACCCATCGATTGGCTCTGCCCAATAATGTGTTACCATTGCATGTTTCAAAAGGTAATGTGATCTACTCGTGACAGCTAATCAATGCACACTCTCTTGAAGGATGGCTTTGCCCTCCTGGCTGGGGGAAGATGGGTGGGGCAGAGCCTGTGATTCACCATTGACCCACAACTCAGAAGTCTGCTTTCTCCGGCGCCTGGCTGCCTGTGGCAGCAGTACAGTTGGTACACAGGGTGCTAGATTTGGAGCCAGGAGACCTGAACTCTCTCAAGCCTGTTACTCACTAGCTGGGTGACGTTGGAACACTCCCTTCATCTTTAGGGTCCTCATCTATAAAATGTTCTCTGCTATGTTCTCTAAGTACCTCAGGATATGAGATGGAGGATGGGAGACATTGAGGAGGCTGGAAGGACAAATACCATTTGCTACCATTTCTATAAGGCTTGAGTTGACCAGCCACCGTCCTCACTCTGCTCCTGTGAGGTATGGAGTGTGAGTACCGCCATCCCCATTTTTACAGAGGAAAAAAGTGAAATGGATAGAGGCTAAATAACTTTCCAGTGCCAGAAATGGAACTTGAGCCCAGGTCTCTTAATACCAAATGCAGGGTTCTTTCTGCTAAATCACGCAGTTTTCCATGCGCACTTGTTGAATTGTTTCAGTCATATCTGACTCTCTGTGATCCCATTTGGGGTTTTCTTGGCTGAGATACTGGAGTGGTTGGCCATTTTCTTCTCTATCTCATTTTATAGGTGAGGAAACTGAGGCAAACAGGGTTAAGTGACTTGAGCAGGGTCACACAGCTAGTAAGTGTCTGAGACTGGATTTGAACTCAAGAAGATGAGTCTTCCTGACTATAGACCTAGCACTCTATGTACTATGGTGCCATCTGTCTGCCCCTTCTACCTCTACCCTGCCCCACATATAATAGGGCTTTATAAACTGCAAAATGCCTTATAAATAACCAGTCAATAAACATTTTTAAATGCCTACTATGTGTCAGCACTGAGCTAAGCTTTAGAGATAGAAAGACAAAATATATCCCCTACCTTCAAGGATGTCCCAGTTTAATGAATGATCATTGTGTGTGGATTGTCCTTAATTCTCCAAGAGGGCCATGGCATCAGGAAGGTGATGCCACGACTTGCAAGTGAATTGGATTTAAGTGAAGGAAGCCTATGCAAGGTGACCAGTCTCACTTTCTCCTCCAGAACCATCTGGGTCTGATGGCCACATATAGAGCAAGAGGACTGGAGACGGCTTCCAATGGAAGATCATAATCTAATGGAAAGGTGACCTTTTTAGTCTCATTTCACACTATTCCCCTTCACACACTTTCTTCTAGTCAAACTAGCCTGCCGACCACACACAACTTTTAATCTCTTGCTTCTGTGCTTTTGTTCACATCTGTAATATACTTCTTTCTCACCTCCATTAATCAGCAGTGGGGAACCTTCGGCCTCGAGGCCACATGTAGCCTTCTAAGTCCTCAGGTGTGGCCCTTTGACTGAATCCAAACTTCACAGAACAAATTCCCTTAATAAAAGGATTTGTTCCATAAAACTTGGACTCAGTCAAAAAGCTGCACTTGAGGACTTACAAGGTCGCATGTGGCCTTGAGGCCACAGGTTCCCCACCCCTAATAGACTTTTTTCAAAGTAAAGCTCAGGTGGCACTTCTTATGTAAGTAAGCACTTTTCCTGACTCCTCAATCCTTGGCAGTTCACAATATCCATACCCTCCTGAAATTGTACTTTAGAGTCTGCGTATACTTTTAATCTATTTATTTCTGTATTTGTTATATTTCATCACTATCTCCTTCCCCCTACCAAGTAAATTGTATGTTCCTTGAAGACAGGAAAGGTTTCATTTTTTTGTCTATCACTAATGCCTACCTTACAAATAGTAGGAGATTAATATACATTTGTTGAATTGAACTAAATTGAATTGTTATTCTTATTCGGGTTCAGAACCAAAAGTGGGGATATCTGAGTGGTTCAGAATGTCAGGTAAACATCTTCATTCATTTACTTAGCCAATCAGTGAATGGATCTCCCAGATATGTGTTATAACCTAGGCAATGCTAGGCACTGAGGAAAATCTATGGTTGTGTTGCCTTCAGCTCAGGGATCTCACAGACTGATAGGAGATGGAAAAACTTTTTCCAGATGTGACCTTCCTTAAGTCTGGGGATCTGAGACAATTCTTTCTTCCACTCATTCATTTCCACTGTGCCCTCTGCATCTCTTGCTCTGTCATGAACAAATTGCCTTTCATTTTAGACTTCTTTATCAATGAATTTCAGTTGCATTCCCTCCATTCAGTTGCTTACCCTCAGATGAAGGATTTTGGTATTGATATTGGCGTTCCCTCAAATGCCCTAACTTCCCAATTTCTCAATCTACACAGTTCCCACGACCGACTCCTCCTCTCCATCCCAGCAACACACAGGGATAGTCATACCCTTGATCTTGTCACCACCCACAAGGGTTCCATTTCAATTTTCAAAAACTCCAAAATTCTTTTATCCAACCATAATCTTTTATCATTCCATCTCCCTGTGTCTTACTGCTTCTAAACCTATTCTTTGTCTTCATTTTGACCCAAATCTGAAATCAAAATCCCTCATCCCATGCCATCATCCTTGCTCTGACTACACACTATTCCCTTCTAATCTCCATCCCTGGGTGCCCTATCCTGTCTTTCTAGGCTTCTTACTCAATTCTTCCCTCTATACACTCTACAATACAATCAGAGTGGTGTCCCTCACACACAACACTCCATCTCCCATCTCTGTGTCTTTTCTCTGACTGTCCCATTTGCCTGGAATGATTTCCCTCTTTTCCCTATCTTGAAATTCATGGCTTCCTTTAAAACAGTTTAAGGAGCACCTTTGCAGGATGCATTTCCTGGTCCTTCTAGGTGCTAATGCCTTCACTCTAAAGTCAGCTTGTATCTGCTTCATTTATATCTTGTATATAATTATTTCTGCACATGTTGTTTTCTCCATTAGAATGTAAGCTCCTTGAAAGGAGGTACTGTTTCCCCTTTTTCTTTGTATCTCCTGCTTAGTACAGTGCCTGGCACTGTATTGAATTGAATTGCTAGGGAGCTTCTCTCATAGCTAAGACATGAACCCAACACGCATGGGTAATTCTAGGTAAGTTAGCACCCTGGTTGTCTCAGGTATATCACTGGATATGGAGATATAATAATCAGGATTCACAATGTTGTATGAGATTTCTCCCTCAACAGCATCATGGCAGGAAGGTAACCCTGAGTTCTTGAAGACTCTGCTAGTGGAGTGTAAATTCTAGAAAGTCTTACTATGCTTCAAATGCTTTGAGTAGGAGCCCCATAATACACTGTATGTATCTATGGTCTTAGGGTCAGCCTTACTTCATAGAATGGTTGCTAGAGGATGAATTTTTCCTGTCACAGAGACTGGCAAAGACTTTACTAAGGTGTGGAGAGACCTTGGAGCCTGTGTTGGTGGAGAGAAGAACCACACAGAAGAAATCACAGATCTTTCAAAATGTTGATTCGTGTATTTCTTATTCACAAAGCAATATCATTAAATGATAATTTAACTTCAATATTTTTCTTTTAAATGATCTGTGAATTACATCAACCAATCAATCCATTAATGAAGTACTTTCTATGTGCAAGGCACTATATTGGGGACTGGGAGTGAAGGGGCAGACAAAGAAGAAGTCAATATAGTCCTTGTCCTCAAAGCTGTTACATTCAGTCAGTGTGGTTGCTCCATCTGCTGATGGAGATTCCAGGTACTCCATGCCTTGGGAAATGGATTCATGAAATTTGTTGTTGTTGAGTCATTTTCAGGTGTCAGTCTCTCCACAACCCCATTTGGGATTTTCTTGGCAAAGATACTGGAGTGGTTTGACATTCCTTCTCCATCTCATTTTACAGATGAGGAAACTGAGACAAACAGGGTTAAGTGACTTGTCCAGGGTCATACAACTGGTAAGTGTCTGAGGCTGAATTTGAACTCAGGAAGATGAATCTTCCTGATTCCAGGCTGGGCACTCTCTTCACTGCACCACCTAACTGTCCCAATTTGTGCAGGAGAGATATTAACTGTTCTCTCAAAGTTTTATAGAATTTTCCTGTAAATTCATCAGAATCAGACATTCCCCCTCTTCTTCACCCCAGCTCCCTTTTGGTAGTTCTT
>JAQQSW010018155.1:0-11309 GCA_028646575.1 Pseudocheirus occidentalis | reverse complement strand
GGAGAGGGGACGTCCTAATTAGGTTTTTAAACCTTGGAAGAGGGCTAGGCTCTCTCTCTTCCGGCCCCGACCTCATTCATCAACATGGGTAAGACATCATCACATGGGACACCCCTTTCTTCCCGGGAGAAAGGAAATAAATTCCTCTTCTTATCTAAGGCATCTCTGTGTTTACTTTTCTAATTAAATTAAGAATAATGGGTATTTTTTTTTATACCACAAACAAATGTTTGTGGTAACCCTGCAACAAGCAAGTCTATGGGCATTATTTTTCCAACAGCATGTGCTCACATTGTGTCTCTATGTCACATTTTGGAAATTCTCTCAATATTTCCGACTTTTTCACTATTATTATGTCTCTTAGAGTGATTTGTGATCAGTGATCTTTGATGTTACTATTGTAATTGTTTAGGGAGCCAAGAACTGCACCCACATAAAATGGCAAACATGATAAATGTGTATATTCTGACTGTTCCACTAACAGAAGACAGAATGTTCTCCATCTCTCTCCTCCTCAGGCTCCCTATTCTGGAGACACAACAATAATGAAGTTAGACCAATGAATAACTCTGCAGCGGCCTCTAAGTGTTCAAGTGAAAGGAAAAGTCAATCAGTGTAGCAAACTTCATTGGTGTCTTATTTTAAAATATTGCCTTTCTAGAACAGCTTCCCTATAGGAATAGACTGCATCTCATCAGTCTATTTAAATGCCACAGAATACTGCTGATAGTCTACATACTTTAAGCAGGTGCAGAAAAAAAAACAAACGAAATAAGCCCCGAACTGTACCCTAGGAAACTAAAACAGCTACTAGGAGTGCTCAGATAAACTTTTCTTTTCAGATTTGCCACTGCTTTATTTGACCTCCAGGCTCATGCACCCAGGGGTTGGCTTCCTTCCTGGTTGAGAAATTGCCTAACAATGCCTAGCACCCAGGATGAACATTTAACAAATGCTTATTGATCACTGATTGAAGACTCTAGCCAGAAACAAAGGATTCAATTCAGCCTCAGGACTCCAGAAGCATTTACTTTTTAACCATTAATTTGACACTTGCTATTATCTTCCTATTTATCTTTTAGCACCGGCCCTGGAGTCAGGAGTACCTGAGTTCAAATCCGGCCTCAGACACTTAACACAATAAACTAGCCGTGTGACCTTCGGCAAGTCACTTAACCCCAACTGCCCTCCAAAAATAATAAAAAAAAAAAGAATATGTCTTCCCTCTTCCAACTACAGTTATCCCTTCCACACCTGGGGGGTTAGGGCGAGACACCCCCATTTCCCAACCCTCCAGCCCCATTCTCAATCTGGAAAATTGAATAAAAGAATAAGAAAATGCTAATAATGCAGATTAAAGTTAAAAGTGTGAACTCTGTAAGCTGGTTGTTAAACATTTACAAACATACCCCTGCCTAATACTAACTGTACCCACTGGCAGTAAAGGGGTATTTATTATAGACATGTTAAAGGAGTTCCGTGACCCTGGTTAATTCTGTTCTGGCTTTCAGGGCAAGGCTGTCAGAAGGAAAGAAGAAAATAAGCATCTATTTAATGCCTACTGGGTGCCAGCTTCAACAGCTTTACAAACATTATTTCACTTGAACCCCACAACGACCTTAGGAGGTAGATGCTCTTATCATTCCTGTTCTACAGTTGAAGAAACTGAGGCAGAGATTAAGTGACTTCCCCAGGCCCACACAGGCATAGCATAGCTAGCTGAGAGTCAGATCTGAATTCAGGTCTTCCTGACTCCAAGTCCAGTACTCTAACCATTGCACCACTTAGCTGCCTCCAGGTAAATTCCCAACATGGTGGGGCCAGAATTGTGTTTACCAGCCAAAAATCAGGAAGAGAAGTGCTCAAACTAGATATGAGAAGAGCCCAACAAAGTGGAAGTCATCTCTAAACCAGCATCACAGCAAAGTCCCAGGGGCACTAGCAAGAGGAGACTCCTAAGAGTGATTAGAGTGATTAAGCATAAGTAAGGGTCAGCAGCATGGTGTCAAACTGTTCTTTGGATTTATCATACACAGAACCATCAAATTGGAATAAGAAAACCCTGTGTTAGAAAACCTTTAAACTTTATCAGGAAGAAGAGACACATATGAAGCAACCAGAATAGAGGTTAATAAACTAGGTCTGTGCACTTGTTCTCTTAATATGGTAATAACTGAATTTCAATGTACTTTATTTTCTTTGCAATCTGATGTTTCATATTCATTTAAAAACATTATCCTGGTTCCATGGGATTCACTAGATTGCCAAAGATGTTCATCACACACAGACACAGACACACATATATACATACACACTGAGAGGTTTAGAACCCGTAGAGGAAAATATATGTCATTGAAGGTAATATAGCTTGTATAGGACAGACTATATATAGTCGCCACAGGAATTCAGAAAAAAGCAAGTAATTGTGGACTAGTATTATTCTGGAGGAATTTATGGAGTAGGGATGATTCTGGCTGGGCCTCGAAGGAAGTGTAAGACTTTTATACACACAGATGAGAGAATTGATCATTCCAGGTGTCAGCAAAGGAATTAGGGAAAGAATAAGAAAAGTATCTGTGAGGATTCCTGGGATTAGAGGATTTAGAGCAAGAATAGACTTTAGAGGTCATCCAGTCCCACCCATTCATTTCACAGATAAATTCAACAAGTACCCAGTACAGTCTCTTACACTTACTAGGTGTTTACTAGAGATTGGTTGAGTGAATAAACAAACAAACAAAATGAATGTCAGCTTGGACTTCTGCTCTACTTTCCCAAATACATCAACTGGCTTCCAGTAATATTAATAGTCTTGTGTCCTCTCAGTTAAAACTATCTATTTTCCTACACAGTGAAGTCACAGCCTATTATCATGCTCATTCTATCAGGTCATCAAAATCCAGCTACCAGAACTCCTTATCGGAGATGATAGACGAACATTATGAAAAGGGAAGATTCATAGTCAAGCCATCCCTAGGGCACAACTAACTGGGTAATGACACCCTAGAAGCCCAGGCCCCACCATGAAAAGGCAGTGATTTCCTGAGAGGAAACAAGATCACAGGATCATAGACTAAAAGCTGGAAGGACACTTAGTTTATTTTCCCTAATATGACAGAGGGGGAATCTGAAGTCTCTTGAACACTCAGGTCTTCTTATTCTAAATCCAGTACCCTTTACATTGGACCATATTGTTATAAGAGAGCTCTGAGGTATCTAGCTTTGCCTTTATTTTGCAGATAATAAAATTGAGGCGTACTGAGGTAATGTCACTTGCCTAAGTCAACATGGGTTTTATGTAACAGAGCCAAGAAGTCATTGAATCTGAATCCATTCCTGATTAGGAATCCCTTCTACAGCACCCCTGCCAAGTTAGCATTGAAGATCTCTTACAATGGGCATCAGTGAGTTAGGAGGAAGTCTACCTCAAGAGTGTGAAGACCTCTCCTGGAAGTATAGGTGGATGAGAACAATTTGTTCCAAAGGCCAGGAAGATGCTTTAGAGTTTGGTCAGACATGGAATACGCCAAAGTCATTCACTATATCCCAGGCCATCCCTAGTCATCTTGACTTTTGTCTTGCCACCGAACTTTGATTCTGGAAGAGAGTGAGGCTGACTTTGTACAACTCCACCTAATTCACTTGCAAGTCAAGACATCACCCTATGATGTCATTGATCCTCTCTGAAAATGAATGATGAACAACAGCAACAGAATCAAGGTTAAAACCCGGTTCTTGTGACTACAAAGCCAGGGATCTTTTCCATTTCTCATGCCAAAGATTTGTTGTTTGGTTGTTTTTCAGTTGTGTCCAACTCTTAGTGACCCTATTTGGGTTTTCTCAGAAAAGATATTGGGATAGTTTACTATTTCCTTTTCCAGATCATTTTACAGATGAGGAACTAAGGCAAACAGGGTTAAGTGACTTGCCCTGGTTCACACAACTAGCAAGAGTCTAGGACTAGATTTGAACTCAGAGAGATGAAGTCCCAATACTCTATCCATTGTGCCTCCTAGCTGCCCATACTAAAGAAAATGACTTCTAATCAGTACTAAAAAAAATTTTTATAGCTCTAACACACAGAATTAGCCTGTCCCTTGCCCCATTCCATCATCAACAAAGCAAAGTACCTGGCACTAACCCCACTCTCCTCCCACAGAATCCACTGCATGTTACCTCTTCGTGACCTTTTGGTACTTAAACCAAATTTCCCCTCTTCTATAAAACTGGTAGAGAGTAGGAGATGAGGAAGGAATGGCATATGAAAGGCAAGATTATAGAAGAGAACGTGTCCTGCCTCCATACTCCTTCTAGGGATAGTTCACTCTGAAACCTCATATATAAGTCTGAGATCACTAAGTCATAGTACTTGGAGATAAAAGGGGCTTTTGAGACCTTCCAGTCCAATAGCACTCATCTTACAGATGGAAACTAAAGCCCAGAGAGGTAAATCCCTTGCCCAAGGTCACAAAAAGTATTTCCTGCATCTTAATGGAAAAGGTCTCACAGACTGACTTGCTGGGCATTAAAGAATACTTTCAGGTACTTTCCCCATCCCTTGGCATCTCATACTGTAAAAGCAGTGTGATGGTGCAGCAGGAAGAATACTAGCCTTGGAATCAGGGCAGCTGGGGATTTAAGTGCTATCTCTTTCACTTGCTAATTGTAAACCTGTTTCCTCAGCTATACCATGTTGTTTTGTTCAGTTGTTCAGTTGTGTCTGACTCTTCATGACACTGGGGGCCATAGCATGCCAGTATCATCCATGGGGCTTTCATAGTAAAGATATTGGAATGTTTGCCATTTCCTTCTCCAATAAGTAGAGGTTAAGTGACTTGCCCAGGGTCACACAGTTAGTAAGTGTTGGAGGCTGGATTTGAACTCAGGTCTTCCTGACTCCAGGCCCAGTACTCTCTCCACTGAGTCACCTAGTTGCCTCCTCAGCTATACAATGGGGCATAACAATACCTGCAGTACCTACCTCACAGGGCAATTTTAAAACTCAAATAAAATAAGGCATATCAGGCACTTTAGAAATCACAAAGTGCTATATCAGTGCTAGTTATGATCAGTATAGCTTGTGCCTTCCATTCCAATAGAATGGAAACTACTTGAGGGCAAGGACTATCCAATGCTTAGCACACAGTAGACCCTTAATAAATGCTGGCTGATTGACTGAAAATTAGTAGTTCTGTCTCAAAAGACCAATGGGAAGGAGGTAGAAGTTGGGAGGAAAGGCTAGAGCACGATTAAGTCTGGATCTTTGAAAACCTGGATAGTTAAATATATTTCTACAGCCCTCTTCCTTTCAGTTTCTTTCCTCCATGACTTTCCTCTGTGCCTCAGTTTCCTCACCTATAAAAGGAGGGAGTTGGACTAGATGACCTTTGAGGTCTTCCTTATTTATCCCTAAGTACATTTATAAAATGGTGATGGCCCTCATTCTTCTCACACCTTCCATTTTTTTACTCTTATCTTTTGTTCTTCCTCCCTTCAGTGAGGGAATGGAGAAGCTGATCCCCAGGGCTCCCACATGATCCATTTAGAAGCAGAAAATCTGTGTTTGTTCTGTCTGGCTGCGTGTATATGCCCTTGACCATGTATGTGTATTGAGGGAAGACTGTGTTAAAGGAACAATAACATTTACATCACAAAAAACAAATCTACAAGATGCTAGCTCTAAAGTGATCCCTTCAAACAGTCTGACTGGTGACAGCCAATCTACAATGTCTGTTCTCTCCCTCCCTCTCTCCCTCTCTCTCTCTCTCTCTCTCTCTCTCCCTCCCTGTCTCTCTCTCTCTCTCTCTCTCTTTTTGATAAATAACTTTCACCTTTAGTAAAGGCAATACACTGGATTTCCTGTTCAGTTGTCTGCTCTGTACTTAGGCTCTGTGAAGCTATTTTTCTTTTTCATAGCAAAAAAATACATGCATTCAAAGTCTCATGCTCTTGTCCAGTGCCCTTTGTGACCCATGATGCAGCAGGAAGGATTTCTAGGTTGCAAAGTGTATCTTTAACACTTCTGCTTGGAAACTTCAAAAGATCCCTGACTTCATCAGTATAGAGATCTATTCTCTGTACCCCTGGTTTCAGGATTCACTCCTCCTGTACTTATGGAAGATTGTAGCCTCCTTTTGTCTCAGGATAAAGTTTTAGTCAAGGCTGGCACAGTAAATACTGTGTGGAAGGCCTATGAAATCTAAAAGACCACAGAAAAAAGATGGTCATTTTTTTGTTGTTATTTGTGTGATAGAAACTAAAAAAAATTTCTTTCTCTGTCTCTTCCTCCTCTTCTCCTTCTCTCTCATTCTCTCTGTCTATTTTATTCTCTCTTTTTAAATATGCAGATCATAGGAGTTAGAACTGAAAGCAATGGGGTTCTTAAAGTGCAGGGGTTCTTAATAATGGGTCTGTGAACTTGTTTTTAAAATATTTTTATAACTGTATTTTCAATGTAATTGGCTTCTGTTGTAATCATATGAACTTACATTTATGTATTTAAAAACATTGTTCTAAGAGGCCCATCCGTAGGTTTAGCCAAACCGCCAAAGAGGCCTGTGACACAAAAAAAGGTTATGAACCTCTGATCCAGGACAGCCCCCTCATTTTACACTGGAAGAAAACTAAATCCAGAGAAAAGAAATGAACTGTCCTCAGGTCTCATAACTACTAAGAGGCAGTCAAGTTTCAGGTCCAGGTCCTCTGGCTCCCAAATTTTATCACTTCACCTTGATGCCAGACAATCTAAAACTGAAAACTTGAAACTTGAATGTAATTCTATAATCCAGCTGGTCAAACACCAACATCAGAATTTATGGCAAGTAGGCTGACCAATTAACCAATATCAAAGCACTGATTAAGTACCCACTAGGTGAGAGGCCCTATGGTAGGCACTGGAGATACAAAGGAAAATTAAGTAGTCCCTGCCCTCAAAGAATTTAACTCTGCACATAAAGATCTCACGCACACACACATAGAAAATTAATATAAAGCAATTTTGAGGAGTCTCTAGCAGCTGAAGAAATCAAGAAAGCTTCATGTAGGAAGTGGTGTCTGAGCCAAGAAAGGCAAATCCTAGGGAGCTGCACAAAAAAGTTAGGTGACTTTCCTGGGATATAAGGGTAGACCTGACTCAGGCTAGTACCTCGTTTGTTCAGATTTGATGTTGGGAAGAAATGAAGTCCTCATAGGTGACTCAACAGTTAACAGGAATTTTATTTATCAATAGCATTAAAAAGTATATTGAACAACAATACTCTGGCATTTAACGAGCAGGAACACCTCTCATCTTCATAGGGAATCTTTTTTTAAAATTTTTATTCATTTTGAACTATATATTTTAACATAACAAGAAAAGGGATAAAAAAAAGAACATTTCCATGTACGCATGGCACTATGTAGCAGCAGAACATAAGAAGGGATTTAATATAAAACAATAAATTTCCATTTCTCAAAAACCTATGTAATAAAATCCTACACAGTTTTCAACCCAGCTTTTCTGTGCTTCCCTCTGTGTTTTCTTTTATTCTCTGCAGTGTACTTCTTATTTTACTTTTTTTCTCTCTCTCCTCTCCCTCCCTCTCCCACTCACCAAACTGCCTTACACAAGGCTACAATTGAACATTTTACATATATGTAATATATATACATATATTTGTAAACATACACATATGCATATATGTAAGACTAAAATGTGCATATTTTTATTTGTCAGTTCTTTCTCTGGAAGTGGATAGCATCTTCTTTCAAAGGTCTAAGTCTTCCCATGTTGTTCTAAATCAACCAGCTCACCATTTCTTGTATCACAGCAGTATTCTATAACAATCATATCCCATCTGAGAGATTGTCTATGAAAATATTTTCCCAGTTTTATGCTTTCCTTCTAATCTCAGCTACATTTTTTTACTTATTAAAATTTTTTTTCATTTAAAATAATCAACATTATACATTTTACACTTTGATAATGCTCTTGCTTTATAATATATTTTAAGGCCTGCTGTATCTCTTTTATATTTTTTCCCTTAGTTTCTTTGAAAACTTGACCTTTTTTTCTTCCAAATGGTTTTTTAAAATTATTTTTTCTAACTCAGTAAATAACTCAGTAATTCAATTGGAATGGAATTGAGTAAATAGATAAGTCAGGTTAAATTGTCACTTTTTATTATATTGAGTTTATCTACCCATGAACAATAAATATTTCTCCAATTATTTACATTTGACTTTATTTGTATAAAGAATGTTTGATGTTTACGTTCATGTAGTTCCTGCATCTGTTTTGGCAAGCATGGTCTCAGGTATTTTATAGTGTCTTAGTTATTTTAAATGGTCTAAAACAATATTGAATAAAATACTGGAGACACATTGTGTAGTTTCTCTATTTTTTCTCTTTTAATTAAATCTATTTTAGCTTTAACTTTGTTTGAGATCATGATTACTACCCCTGCTGTTTTTACATAATAAATTCTACTCTAGTCCTTTATTTTATCTCTGTGTATATCTTTAATTTGTATTGTATTTCCTGAAAGCACCATATTACTGAATTCAAAATTTTAATCCATTCTGCTGTTTCCATTTTATGGGTTAATTCATCCCATTCACATTATGTTACAATTATTTTTTGTATATTTCCTTTCATCCTATTTTTTCTCACTGTCCTTCTTGCCTTATTTATCCTAATCTGCCTCATTCATCTAATTTACTTCTACCCACTACCTTGGCCCTCTAAGAATCTCTCCCTTATCCTCTCCCCTACCCACCTTAATCTGACTATCTTTCTATGAGCTTCTCTCTTATCCTATCTCTTGCCCTCTTTTTTTCCCCTAAATTTAGAAGACTTTTATCCCCTTTTAGATATATATGTTGTTCCCTCTTTAACACATTTCCTATGACAGTAAAGTTCTAGCACTTCCAGTTCTCCATCCCTGCTAGCTTCTTCTATATCAGCTTTTCTTTTTATGCCTCATTTGTATGAGATAATTGTTCCTTTATATCTCTCCCTACCTAGTTTTATTTTTTAGAAGCACTCTATCATACACAGCTCAACCCAAGCCTTTCTTTCAAACTACCCAAATATTGATGACAGTCACATATAAGAAGTTAACAGTTTGACCACATTGAGTCCCTTTTAATTGATCTTTAATACTTACCTTATATTTCTCCTGGATCATATATGTTGAATTTTCCATTAAGTTCACAACTATCTTAAAGTCTTTCGGTTCATTAAAGATCCCATTTTTTTCCCCCATTCCCCATTCCCAATTCAAAACAAATTCCCCATTCAAACTTTGCTGGGTAAGTTACCCTCATAACCCCCTTTTGTCTCAAAATATAGTATTCCAAGACCTATGGTCCTTCAATGTTGTACCTGCTAGGTCTTATGTAATCCTTCTTATAGCTCCATGATATTTAAATATTAAATTTAATTTAATTGAATAAAATTAAAATAATAAATATCGCAATATTTTCTCTTTAAACTGGGAGCTTTGAAACTTGACTACGATATTCCTGTAAGTTTTCCTCTGGGATCTCTTTCAGGTGGTGATCAATGTTTTTTTTCTATTTCTGCTTTGCCTTCTTATTCTAGAACTTCAAAGCAATTTTCCTTATTTTTTTGCAACATTGTATCAAGATTCTTTTTTGATCATAACTTTCAGGTAGTCTCTTCTTACATCTCATATTATATAAGAAGAGTAGACTCTTCTTATATTGTCTCTCCCTGATCTGTTCTCCAGATCAGTTGTTTCTGATGAGACGTTTCTTTCACATTCTCTTCTATTTTTCATTCTTTTTGTTTTATTATTTCTTGGTATCTTATGTCATTAACTTTCCCTTGCCCAATTCTAGTTTTCAAGGAATTCTTTTCTTCTTTAAGTTTTTGATTCTCTATCTCCAGTTGGTTAACTTTCTTTTCATAATTTTCTTGATTTTCTTGGATTGCTCTTATTTTTTTCTAATTTTTCCTTGATGTCTCTTATTTGAGTTTTAGAATCCTTTTTTAAGTTCTTCCAAGAACTCTTTGGACTTGGGACCATTTGACATTTCTCATTAAAAAACAAGTGGCTTTTTTTTTTAGCTCCACTGTCTTCTTCTGAATATGAACCCAGATCTTCTCTATCCCCATAGTAGCTATCTACAATTGTTTTTTTTCTCCTTTGCTTACTCATTTTAGTAAACTCTAGTCCCAAAGTGTGGGTAATGATTCCCCAGGTCTCAGGTCCTTCTTACTGTTGTTTTCTGAGTTCTCTCCCGGGGCTCTTCTCTACCCCTAAGCCACAGCTATAGATACCAGACAGACTGTCCCACAAATGCTTTTGCTCCCTGCAGTCCCTCCTGTGGCTTCAAACTACAGCTGTCCTCTCTACCCTGGAACTGAAACCAGGAACTCTGTTCTCTGGCAAATGCTTACAGCCAGCAGGGTCCCCACCCCACTGCGACCACACTAAGATCCTTCATGTTCTCTAGGAGACCCTCTACCACTTAAAGGGCTTTGAATATGATACTAAGCAATCCCAAGGAGACTGGAATAGGCAACTGGGAGGGAGGGGTGTAAGAGGAAAAAAAACTTGACTAAAAAGATAGCAAAAAAAAAACAGGTATACAACAACAAAAATTTACTAGTCCCCTAAAGGAATGGCTGAAAATGTGAGGACTAAGTCCCAAATCTCAACAGTCTGGTCTATATGGTGAATGTTGCCAAATTGTTGAAGTTGATGAAAGCATATCCCTTGAGGTAAGGTGGTGACAATGAGGAGCAGGAGCAGGGGCACCAGAGCCACAGAACAGATGATGATGGCTCCAGCACAGTCACAGGGTTTGTTTTCTGTTTGTTTGGGTTTTTTAGGATCATCAACTATATTATTTGTTTGTTCATTTATCATTTATTTGATTTTTTTTGGTTATATTTTGAGTTCTTAGTTTTCTCCATTCCTCCCTTCCTCCGAACCCCACATTAGAGAAGGCCAACACTTGATATAGATATATTTGTTATTGTTTGGTCATTTTTCAGTTGTGTTTGACTCTTTGTGACCCTTTTTGGTTTTTTTTTGGCAGAGATACTTGAATGGTTTGCTATTTCCTTCTCCATCTCATTTTACAGATATGGAAACTGAGAGAAATATGGGTAAGTGATTTGCCCAGGGTCACACAACTAGTAAGTGTTCGAGGTCAGATTTGAACTCAGAAAGGAGAGAACTTCAGAATACAGGCCCTGCACTCTATCTGCTGTGCCATCTAGCTATTATTTTAGCCAATCCAATATAGATGATATAGACAGATATAGACATAGATGTAGATGTAGATATATAGATATA
>JAQQSW010018154.1:0-11309 GCA_028646575.1 Pseudocheirus occidentalis | reverse complement strand
GTTCACAAGGTTCAGCACACCTCAAACCCTTCAGGACTTCTCTTGCCTGGAACTCAAGGATTAGCCAGGCCACCAACAAACAAAGTCCCATCCTGTTCATATCTTCAGTCAGCCACTCAGGAACCAAATCCAAGATCTGTCCTGTCTCTGTAAAATTCTTCCCTATAAAGCACTGGCCTTCTCCCAAGTAAACAGGGGAGTGTCTCAGCCAATAGCATTCTTCCCAGTCACAGGGGAATTCACACCTTTTCACCAATGGACAGAGTTCTGGGAATTCACACCTTTTCACCAATGGACAGAGTTCTATACTTAACACTAGGTTACTAGGATCTACTTAACATCTGATCAAACAAATTAATTACCATTACATCAATCTGGAGATGCTGAGGCTGTTGAGGATTTCTGAGGGCCAACCAGAGTTGATGAGCACTTCCAAGGGCCAGCAGGAGCTGTGAAAGACTAAGGAAGCATGACTGTGATGCTGGTACTTTGCATGAACCTATTGGTGGCTTTGTTAAGCCTTGTCTTCCCAGGAACAGAGACTGTGAAGGATTTGAGATGGACTGAACACTGTGAGTTCCAGAGTGGAGCAGGAACTACAAAGAGGGCTGGACAAGGACTTGGGAGCTGTCTGCCTTTGAATGCATGTGACAGTTTGGTGAATACAGGTTGGATCTGGGACCATGGAAGAGGATCCAGGGAATATGAGAAACCACCCCAAGTCAAGCAGAAAGAAGACTTTATTTGGATACTGTATACTGACTCAGAAATTGTAAATTTACTAGTGACCTACAGGTGGAAGCACTGTGTATTTTCTGATGATTGAATAGTGAATGATGATGGATGATTGAATTATTGAGTTGATTGAATGATTGATTGACTAACCGATTATACTAAGTGATTGATGACTGAATAAGTGACTGATTGAGTTAACTTAGTGTGACCCATGAGTGGAGAACTTTGACTATTATACTTTGTGTTACTTAAGGGGGCAAACATCCTTAAGAATGATTGAATTATTGAGTTATGATGTTCTTTGTTGAAAACTTTGTGATCATTGTAGTGAAAATTATGTGGCCATTTTCTTTAATAAGTTGTGATTTTTATTTTCTATATTTTGATTTTCTGTGATAAGTTGTAACATTGTAAATGCTGTACTTTGATTTACTGTGAATGTTTTGTGTTGGTTTGTTATTGAATAGAGTGTTCACTATACTGTGTAATCAGAACTTAAAAGCTGTTCACAGCAGCATTCTTCTGGAAAGCTGCTTGTGCTTGGCATTACAGATGGACAGGATAGTCAATATATTCTTGTGCTACTTTGGGGGAGTTTAATGAATGATTGAATCAAGTAATCATACTTTTTTTTATACATGAGAGAGAACATGGGCTTTATATTACATTGGGAAGTTTCTTGGATTAAAAAGAATAAATATGGTGATAGACTATGAAGTGTAGAATGGGTTATTGGATAATTTATAATTTCAGAAACATGATTGTAATGATATGTAATAAATGCCTCTGTAATCCTGGTTAAATCATTCAGCCTTCCCTTATCTCAAGCAACTCTCTATGACTATAAGTTGCACAGTCAAAGGCCCCATTGCTCACAGGAAGGATGAAATCACAATGACATTATAAATTCTAACTGCCAAAAAGATTCCTCCACCAAAAAACAAACAAAAAAAATTAAAAAAAAACTATTAGAAATACTAAGAAACAACTGAGGAGAATAAATGTCTTTCATTCATTCAATACACATTTAACAAATGTTTGCTCTATGTAAAGAACTTTGAGTAAAGTGGAAGAAAATAAATTTAGAAAACAAATGTTTCCTTCTCTAGAATCTAATCTAGTAGAAAATGAGATGGAAATCCAGATCACTATCATACAAAACATGATTATCTGTTGGAACTTATTTCAAGATATGGTGAATTAACCTGTTTCACAAGACGTTGAGAAGATGAAATGACATGACATATTTAAAAATTTCTTTTAAATTAAAGATACCAAAAGTGACATTGCATTTAAAGTAATCAAGGTACAAAATATTCTGAGCATCTAAAGAAAAAAAAACCCATGCTTCCTAAATATGCAAAATGATAATTATTTATACTCATTGGTAGTGTTTTAGTACTTTTGTTTTAGGTGAAGTTTGGCTTGTGGAGCTTGAGAAGATTTAGTAAAAGGAAGCATAGACATTTAAAATCATAGCTAAAAATGGAAATCCTTAGTAGACACTGAATTTAGCATCTTCTTATAATAAGTATAAAAATCATATTTTTTTCAAAGGCGAGAGGAAAAATCTGAGAAACTACTTCTAGTTATATAGAGGAATTTGATACTTTGTATAAAAATAGTGCTGCCTAAAGTCTTGGTCAAAAGTGCTGAGTGAGAGCTCTCTGTATAAGAAGATATTTCATATCTTGGTTCTGCTAGTGTTTGTGCAATGTTGAGTTGGTGACAATTTCTCTGGGCCTCCATTTCCTCCTTTGTAAATTAAGGGAATTGGACTTAGAATTTACATCTGAGACTTTATTTAGATAAATTAGAAATGTAAAGTGTATTTAATTATTGATCTATAATCCCATGGATATAAGGGATTTGAAAAAAAACTGTATAAATTTGAAAGTTGAACCACTTAAGTGGTGGAGAACTTTAAATGCTTATTATAAGATTCATTGTTGGTTTCATCTCTTGAAACTTAAACACTGGCTATGGTTAATAGCTCCTGATCTATATAAAACAATTTAAGAAGCCAATCAAGTCTGAGATTGTATTTTAAACAGTATTCACCATTCTGTCTTTCACAAAACATCAGTATATAATGTATATCATAAATTAATTACAGTTAAAAAATAAACAACTTGAATTCTATTTTTCTGTGCCCTATTCTGTAATAGCCATTTTTATAGTTTAGTTAGAATACAGAACTTTGAGAAAAAACTTAGCCAATTTCTTTGATGTCATAAGCATAGACATCCCCCTACCCCATAGTCATATTCTTACCATTGGGGAATTAGGGACATTAATTAAGGTAACATGATCTTTTAAATGCTCTTGCTATAGATTTAGATATATTAATATCAGTGCTCTGAAAATACTTTTTTCCTTTTCATTAAAGGTAAAGGATAATAGCCTATGTATGTCCTTTCCAGAGCTGATGCAAAATCAGACTTCATTAAGTTACCATCCACTTAGAGAAAAGGAAAAACTCATATGTATTGTTTCCTTTGGTCTTTCAAAGGCTGAACCTTCTCATAATGTAGGTAATGGTGCGAATTTACAGTATCTATAAAGCCAGTGTTATTGTAGTGTTTTAGCTAATGCATTGGGCAAAGAAAATCATTCGGCAGACACTACATATCTACAAACAAACCAAATTGCTCAAAAATCAAAATTGCATTACTTTTGTCAATAATTTTCCTATAATTTTTATGGCAAATATTAATAGATGGAACCCCTTAAAAAGGAGTCTGACGTTTTCCTTTTGCAGCCCTGTTTGTATTTACATCCAGCCATTTACAGCCCATTAAAGAAGTAATGCTATGTTAATGTAAGGGAAAAAAAAATCAATGCTACTCAGATCAGTAGCTGTGGGGAAACAGTGCAGCAGCTGGTTTGCAAACAGCAAGCCCATATAGATCAATGAAATTACAAGCTAAATCTGCTGATGCTCACAAACTGCTCCAGCATTGTGATGTCTAACCTTTCTCAAGTTCAAGATCTCCAGCAAGCCAGCAGTCAGTAAATGGGGAGGGGAAGGAGGAGGGTAAGTAGAACAAGGGAATACATAGGAATAATTTCACTGGGATATGTAATAAGCTACTTCTGAAGTTACTGGGATAACAGCATATTCTTAACAGAAAGAAAAGGCCCTGTAATCTTTCCAGTGAGCAATGTGGAGATCTGCACAGTCCAGAGGTTTCCTTCCTTAATGTTCAAATATGTCACTTATTACCTTGAGTTGTAATAGTGGAAGGCTAAATAGCTCTTCTGTAATATGTTTGTTAATATGAATTCTAGAAAATAATTTATCAACAAACCAAAACAGGGTTTCTAGTAAATATGTTTCTTTTGTTTCCTGGTTTACTTGTAGCCTGTATAAGTGTTTCCATGATATGCAAGTAAAAATCAAATAGACAGAACTTCTATATACTAATTCATAGCATGGAAGTTTATAAATTTTATCATTTTATAAGAGAAACAGGTAACTTTTAATCCTGATAAACTGATTTTTTTATGTTTATTTAAGTAACATTAGTAAATATTGTTACTGTATTGAATTTTTAATATCTCACTTGCTCAAGCCCTTACTATATACCAACAGCCTATTTACAGCATTTCCTCAGGGACACATATTTTAACAAGAGGAGAATTAGCTCTGTCAAAAAGCAATAGCTATATGCATTTGCATTAGAACAAGAACTGTCACTTATGCAAAAGTTATAGCAAAGTAATTAATTCATCTATTTATCTGTAGATTTATTTATTCATTATTAATTAATTCACTTATTTATATATTCATTCATCCCTCCATCCACCCATCCATCCATCCATACATTCATTCATCCACCCATTCATTTATCATTCATTCATTTGTTTGTTTATTAAGCTGGGTCTTCCCATCTCCTGAGTCTAGAAGTTCAATGTTCACTTATAGGCCTAATCATAATATTGATTAGCACAGAAGCTTTAACTAACCACATTTTTTCTAACCTGGCTGGGTTTGCCTGTCCATAGTCACTAGTGATTCTCTGTTTGTGTGGGATCATCACATAGATTCTGGACTTAGTATAGACTCTCAATTTCCTTTAGCATGATTTAAACTCAGATCTCCTAAACTCTAATGATTTACTAGCCTTGACCTCTCCATCATTAGCACATATAAACCTAGCACAAAAAAATTATTTGTAAGGATCTTAAATATTATTGCATAAGCTGAAATTAGTTAAATTTTACAAACATTTATTAAGCACCTACTATGTGTCAGTCACTTCATTAGATTATAAAAACAAACTGACCACAATCTTTGAAGAGCTGGCATTCTTTTGGGATTAGAAATGGCAAAAACTATCCATCAAGTTTTATTTTTCCTTGATTCTTTGATAATGTACTTGCTTATTAATTCATTGCTTTACCTCATGCCAAAAGGTTTTATTTCTTTATGCTCATGGCTCTCTATGGTCAAACAGTGTTAGAACAGGAAGGAACCCTAGTGATCGTTGAGTCTGTCCTCTTGCTTTGGCATGTGAGAATGATTTGTAAGTCACATAGTCTCCATCTGACTCCTCTCCCAATCATCAATTGCTTCAATTGAACTATTAATTTTAAAATTACAAACTTAACTGGCATTAGTAGAAAGGAATACCTTGATATACAAAAAAATTCTATCTGTAACTCTAAACTTCCATAAGTGTTTTAATTGTTTATCAAATTTAGTAAGGTAGAAACAACATTTATGTTTATTTCTCATGCTGCAGTTATTTTTGTGTTCTTCAGAGTATTTTTACTTTTAAATATTCTATTGTTTTTTTCTTCTTTCCTTCTTTTTGTTTTTGGATCACTATTTATAGTGATCAGTCCCTCACCTACTCAAATAAAAGGCTCATCCTGTAACAAATTAGTCAAGCAAAACAAATCAATATATTGGTCATGTCTAAAAATATATGTTCTATTTTGCATATGTCCTCTGCTGTACCATGATTCAGGAGGCATACATCATTATTGTTTTTTTTTAAGATCATGACTTTTTATTGCAACAATAAAAGTTCTGAAGTATTTTAAAGATGGTTTCTTTTATATTATTATAAAATGATCCAAATTATTTTTTCATTTCTACTCCTTTTACTCTCTACCAATTCAAATATATTTCCTCAAACTTCTTTGAAATACCATATTCATAATTTCTTTTTGTGTACCAATGTTTCATAACATTTACATGGAGCAATTTGTCCAGGCATTCCTTATTGTGTTTACTTAGAGTCCAGTTCTGGGCACGAGAAAGTGTTACCTTGGCTTATATATGAATCATTCCTTTTTTTGACCTCTTTGGGATTAATTTAGTGACAAATAGGGTAGGATTCCAAACTGGATTCCAGATTCCATTAGCATGCCTGTCCTACATCCCCTAAAATTGATATTTTTATTTTCTATTGTCTTTGCCAATCTAAGTAGTGTATACTGCTTCAATTTACATTTTTCTTACAGAGGAAATAAGGCATAGTAAATAGAGAGCCAATGAAGATCAGGGCTCAAGTCTTACTTCTGAACATATATTTATTGTGTGACCTTGGGAAAGTCACTTAACTTAAGGTAACTCTCAGACTATTTGTAGTAGACAAAGTGAAAATCTACATTGATGGAAGGAATTTCCTTACTTAGTATTAAGTGTGCCAATGAAATCTATTGTCATCTTATTAATAATTTTTCATAAAGTTATATAGAGACTCATTTAAAAAATATACCAGTGGAGGGATTTTTGTGTAATTAACTTACTCTGCATGTGTGGAATTCAAGTATATAAGGAAGACAATTCAATTAACACAAGACTATTCTGTACCTATAAGAAATAGCAAAAGACAGTGGAATAATATCTACTATAAAGCAGAAAAACTTTAAATGAAATCTCAAATGACCCTGTAAACCCTAGTCAAATAATTAATGGGGAACAAAATGAATGTTCAATAAAAGGGGGCATTTATAATTCTAAAAAAAATAGGCATAAGCAGATTATTTGACTTGCAAAGACCCCTCACCCCAAAAATGCACAAGAAAGATGACGAAAAAATTTAGGAAGTCCTATGCAATGAAATAAATCATACCACATTTAGGCTATTAAAAGAAAAAAAAACAAATTAGAAATATGAAGACATTCTATAGGATTTTGAAAAATGAAATGGTAATGGAGTGACCATTAAAAAATTTCTCTTCCAAAGTACACAAGGGAATAAAGATGAAAGTGGAATTTAAAGAAATAGGAGAATAATGGTGAATTAATACATTTTAAAGAAAAAAATTGAATAATGAGAGGGTGCATAAAAGCAGGGAAGGAGATAAAGGATAAGAGGAATGTGCGATATAATCTAATTAATTCTAAGGTTGAGCAACAAAGGGAATATAATTCTTGTTGTTTCTACCCAAGAAGCAGGATTTAAGGATTCTCTCACCATACTCCAGGAGAATGGATGAGATGGTAAAAAGAGGTATTGAAAGAGGAGAAAAGAAAGAGTAAGGTAGCCTCCTCTACCCTCTATGAGAAGAGCACTCAACCAGGGAGAGATAACATTCTGTATCAGATGATGGGGACCTTGAAATGGAACAAATATAGTGCACAGGGAGACTACTTCCTCTGAGAGAGTGTTGTGCCTTCATAGATAATATCTTGGCTCAAGAGAAGGGATGTAAGTTTTCTGGAGAAACTACTATAGGGAAATTCATGGCAAATGGAAAAGAAAATGCTCATTAAAATTATAGGTGGGGGCAGCTAGGTTGCACAGTGGATAGAGCACCAGCCCTGAAGTCAGGATGACCTGACTTCAGACCTGTCCTCATTTACTTACTAGCTGTGTGACTGTGGGAAAATTACTTAGAGAGAGAGAGATTATGGTAGAATTTGACTAAACAATTTGAAATGCAAAAAAATTCTACAATGGGGCAATGTTACTATGCCTACAACCTTCTATAGGACTAGATATATCTAAGATTGATACAGAATAAAAACCTAAGTCACCTCAGCTTAAAGCTTATCATAAACCTCGGTTTAAGAAAAGTGTGTGTGTGTGTGTTGTTGTCGTTGTTGTTGTTGATGATGGAAGGTAATCTCAGAGGGAAGACATTAGGATTAAGCAGAATTGGGATAGGTTTTTTTGTAGAAAGTGGGATTTGGAATTTTAATTGTGGCTTCAAGAAAGCCAAGAGGAAGGGTAGAGTTCTACGCATGTGATGACAGCTAATGTAAATGTTAAGAGTTGGGAGATAGAAATGTATTATGTGAGGAACAGTAGCAAGACCAATTTCACTGGATCAGAAAGTATTTAGAAGAGAGTAAGTTGTTAGAAGACTGAAAATGTAGGAAGGGCTCAGGTACTCCTCAACCCTATGGGACACTTAATTTATGAGACAGGAGATGGATATAGGTGTGCAGCACCAATGTAGTATTTACAGCACTGATGGCTACTATGAATTGCTGGCATAGTTCTCAATCATAAAATATAATATATTCTCCATATAGAAGACAGAAACAAAACATTTATTCAGATACCAGAAAACCAAATCCCCACACCAGAAAGTCAAGTCTATCATGGTAACAAAGAAGTTAATACACAATAACTCAGCAGGGAGCCATCCTATCCTTTAGTCTTCCCACAAACACTCACAAGCCTAGCTGTCTCCTTGACTATGTCCTCTCTCTCCCACCATCTAGCTCCTCTGACTCAGCTTCCTGTGGGCTCTGTTCCACCCCTCAGCAAGTTCCTCCCACCAGAGGCTCCATGTGATTACTTTCAGCTATTAGGGGACAGGAAAGATCTTCAAATTCCCTTAGGCCTATCAAGCGGCAAGGGAGATCTTCAAATTATGATTACAAGGTGGTAGCTTACTTCTCAGTTGACTTCCTAGCAATTCAATATATTGATACAGGAGAGGAAACAAACAAACAAAACTTAATACAATCTTACATTGTATTTAGAGACCCTGATCTCACTATATCCAGGGAATTATGTTCCATTTTTGTCACTCATTTTTAGTAATGATATTAATAAACTAGACTTTAGAGGAGTGTAACCAGGATGGTAAAACTTGAAATCATGCTTGACTGAAGAACTAGGAATCTTTAATGTGGAGAAGAGATCAATTAACTAACAACATTTATTAAGTGCCAGACAGTGTACTATGTGTTGGAGATACAAAAAAGTTGTAAAAGACAGTCCCTGCCCTCAAGGAGCTTATGATCTAAAGGGGAAAAGAGCATGAAAACAAATATATACAAAGTAAGCTATGTACAGGATAAATAGAAAATAATTAAAAGAAAAAGTCACTGAGATTAAGAGGGCTAAGAAAGGATTTCTGTAGAAGATGAGATTTAAGTTGTGACTTAAAGGAAAAAAGTGATATCAGTAGTGGGAGGAGAGAAAGGAGAGGATTCCAGGTTTGAAAGACAGCCAGAGAAAGTGCTTGGAATCAGTAGATGGGGTGTGTGTTCTTAGACCACCATGATTGCTCAGAGTGAATGTAAAAAGCAACTGATTCTGTTTTTTTTCCAGAAACCTTGAAAGTTTCCCCTCCCAGATTGATATTTATATATATATGTATATATATATATATATACTAGGAATAAGAGGCTATTCTTTATCTTACTTCTTAACTACTTTTAGTCACTGAAAGGGCATTGCCACAGTCAAACTAAGACTTGACAAAGACAAAGGTATCCCACTGTATCTACAGCCATCTCTAGTTGCCCTGATTTATATCTTGCCACTAGACCCAAATGGCTCTGGAGGAGAAAGTGAAACTGGGAACTTTGCTATCCCTCTCTCACTTAAAATCCATTTCATCAGCAAGTCTTAGCATCATTGCCTTCTTAATGTGATGGTCCTTTTTGAGAATAAAGAACAATAATAATCTCTTTGAATGACTACTCATAGGTCCTTTATTTAAACAAGGTTCTTCATTCTCCAAGCTGAATTCTATACTTTAATCCACTCCTCTTTAAACTTCTTTTAAGAAGTATCTCCCCCAATTGGAATGTAAGATTCTTGAGGGCAGGAAATGATATCAAGTATGTAAAGCGCTGCCATGCTGTGGAATTATCCTTGCTCTGTTTCAAGTTGTGGAGAGATTGCTTTTATCTCTGTATGAGGAATAATAATTAATTAGTGTTATTGGGGGGGCAGAGCCAAGATGGCGGCAAAGAAGCAGCAAGGTCCCGCAGCTCCCACACTGCCACCCTAAACACCCGTAAAATATGAGCCCAAACAAAATCTAGGACTCTCAGACTCACAAAAATACAGAAAACACATCTCTCATTGAAGGCAGCTCGGCAGCAGGGGCTCATCCTGGCGGCCAGGAGCTGAGGCTGGCCCAGCCTGAAGCCAAGACCAGGGCCAGGCCCGGGGTGGTGGGAAGGAGCCGAGCTGAGCTGAGCTGAGCCATGCCTGCAGCCAGTCTTCAGAGGGGAAGATCTACAGCCTCTAGCACCTCCATATCTGCCAAGGCATGAGGAATGGGATGAGAGAGGGGCAGCTCGCACCGGAGCAGAGACCGACCCAGACCAAAATCACAACTGGGCCAGGAGGAGCCGAGCCTCCCAAGCCACAGTTTGAGTCTACTTCAGAGAAGATCTATTGCACCTGAGGGAATCTTCACATCCAGCAAACCAGGATTAGATGGTCAGTGAAAGTGAAAGTGAAACTTTGAAAATTAATCTGGGGGAGGTAAAGTGGTTTGGCCAATCTGCTCCCGGGCAAGGAAGCAGTGGGGGAGGGAACTGCTGGAACCAGAGTCCTACTGGGCTGCTTCAGAGCCCCTGTCCTGCAGACTCTACAGGGGGGCTGAATCAATTTATCAGGGCCAAGTGCGCTTGCGTTGAGTGGCCTGGATCCTGATTGTGGTCTGGGGTGGTGGTCCTGGGGTGTGCTTTCAGCAAGCCAAAGCTGGGGGGACTTTCAACACCCCCCAATAGCTCTGGCAGTTGGGAAAACCCAAGCTATTTGGAACAGAGCTTTCCCCCCTGGAAACAGAGTTTCACAGAGCTAAAAAAAAAACAAAACCCAACCAATTAACTGACTAGCCAACATGAGGAAAAGGAAGCAAAATAAGAACAGCAATAAAACTCTAGAATCCTTTTTTGTGGACAAAAAGGATCAAAGCATGGAACGAGAGGAAGAGAACCCAGTCAGAACTCCCACACCAAATGCTTCCAAGACACTTGAAGAATTCCTAGAAGCTATACATCAACTGAAAAAAGACTTTGAAAACCAAACAAGATAAGTGGAGGAAAAATTGTGAAGAGAAATGAGAATGATGCGAGAAAATCATGAAAAGAGAGTCAACAACCTGGCTGAAGAAAACAGCACTCTAAAGAATAGATTAATCCAAATGGCAAAAGAGGCCCAGAAAGCCAATGAGGAGAAGAATGCCTTAAAAAGTTGAATTTCCCAGATGGAAAAAGGATCTGAAATGCATTCTGAAGAGAATAATTCCTTCAGAATTAGAGTGGAGCAAGTAGAAGCTAATGACTTTATGAGAAACCAAGATCCTATTAAACAGTTACAAAGAAATGAAAAAATAGAAAGCAGTGTGAAATGTCT
>JAQQSW010018153.1:0-11309 GCA_028646575.1 Pseudocheirus occidentalis | reverse complement strand
GGGGGGGGGAAAGGTACACTCCCATCCTATATAGAATTTATTCATTCACTCTTTTTTCCCTCTTAGTCTGATTTCATCGGCATAGGGAACTCTTAATTAGCCAACTCTCTCTACCAAACTAGATTAGCAACTGTTCCACAGTTTAAAGTCTTGCCTTGCACTGAAAAATTAAGTCACTTATTCGTGGTCACTTAGTGACCACTGTGTATGTGTCAGAGGCATGACTTGAACCTAGTTCTTCCTGACTCAGATACCAGGTTTTTATTTACTTTTCCAGACTACCTCTTTCCACAAACATTCATCAAATACCAAGTGTGTGCAGATCCCTATGCTAAGCATAGGGAGGATACACAATTTAGATTAAAAGTATTTTCTGCCCTCGTTGAGCATACAGAGTCTTCAAGATTCTAAGCTCTACAGGTTCTGTGTTCTAGGATTCCTTCCAACTGTATGATTTTATGTTTGAAATATCAAGTGATACCTCACCTTTGTCCCAAACCCTTCAAACACACACAGCAGAATCTTCAGTTTAAGACCTTCTAGGACACTCGTCTTAGAAAAGAAGACTTCCAGTGAGGAGACACTAGAAACTAGAATGGGGAGAGCTACATCTCCTCTTTATTGCCAGAAAAGATCCACTAACTAGGCATGCTCTTTTTCATCAGAATGTCTCTTAAGCCAGTCTAGAAACCTTATGGCACACTGACTATAAATTTACTCCCACATCTCAGGCATAGCCCTATGGAAATCTCTGTTGGACAATTACACGATTCTCATAGGGAGGGCAGACTATCAGATTCAGAGAGAGTGATTGTTGAGAAAATTTATGTCTCTTTCTCACTGCTACTAACCACTGGTCAGTGAAGTTCAATCTACCCAGGTAATTCTGCAAACCCTCATTTGTATCTGTGTCAATCTGTCCTTGTATGAAATGAAGTGTAAAATGACACTTCGTCAGAATTACAGCTCCCAATATGGTGGCCCAATATCAATCAGTGTTGTACTTGGTAGTATCTAACCTGGATGTGAGAGGTCATGCCTAAGAGAGAAGTATTACTGAAACGAGTACAGTCAAGTCATGGTCTTACATTCCTATTGGAAAAGTCACAGCACACAAGTGGCCCAAGAAGTTCTCAGTAGCAGGGAAAGCCTGAAGCTTTCAGGAAGGAGGGAAGGAGGAAAGGAGGGAAGTTGGGAAGAAAGGAAGGAGGGAAGAAGGGGAGGAGGGAAGGAGGGAAGGAAAAGAACAAACTGTGACAATTAATCTAAGTTTTCCTAACTCAGAGTCAGCCTGGGAACACAGGTTATCCTAGACAATGGAGGGGGGCTATTCAGCAAGACAGACCTTTGTAAAAACAAAACAGAAAACTGAAGACCCTGGGGAAAAGGTGGGGATCAGCTAAAAAACATCTCAGGCAGGAGCCATGTGCCAGGCAGACAGACCAACTGCATGTTATGTTCCTTTGAGTGTGTCTGAGGCCAGAAATTTGTGCTGAGCTAGAGTTGAAACAGGCTGGGACTTGAGATAAGAAAGCTACTGAAAAGGTGAGGGAGGGGAAAGAGAGGAAAGAAAGGAGGAAGGAGTGACTGTGTTCAAGCCCAATTCTGTGACTCAAACATCTGCCTCAGAAGTTAGCTCATCAGAGAGGCATTTTGTGAAGATATATTTCCTCTTCCTATAAAGAGTCCTCGGTTCAGAGGCTGAGCCAGAATAAGGTATAAATGGGTGACAAGAGTTTACTAAGGAGTTCCTGGGTCATCGAGTAAACCTTAATTTGGTATCAGGCTGAAGTATTTAAGGTATAATACCCACTGTCCCTCAGAGAGCTTAGCTGCAAGAAAATTAAGGGGGTCCAAGTGAACTAGGGACACAAGGGCAGGTACTACAGACACTAATGGGTGGGGAGCCCATTAGGAAACACAATGTATATATAATTCTTGCCTTTGTTTTCTGTCTTATCCCTACCAGGCTGTAAGCTCCATGGGGGTAAGAATACAGTTACTGGTAACTTCTAAAGCTGGAATGCAAACTGAATTGCTACTTAATTTATGGAATTATGAAACAGGGGCAGACACATCAGTTTCTTTGTATACTTGCCAAGAAAAATCATGATGGCAGCAGGGAATAAAGCTTCAGTCACACTTTAATAAGGCATAGAACAGCAGTTCTCAATCTGTGGGGTCGCAACCGCTTTGGGGGTCGAACAATCCTTTTACAGGGGTTGCCTAAGACCATTAGAAAACACATATTTCTGATGGTCTTAGGAACGGAGACACTGCTCCTCTATCATCTCCAGGCAGGCCTGCCCACATGCAGATATGCCCACATACAAGTATTAAAGGGTCCTGGCATTAGGAAGGTTGAGAACCACTGAGGTAGAGGGTGCAGGGGCAACCAGCACAGAAACTACAGAGACAAATATCATGAATTGGAATATGGAGGCAGATGGTGTGGGGACAAGGATAGGGTAGTGGAGAAAGGCACTTGGCATGGGGAAGACATTGGGGAGGTGGGGAGACAAAGAGAATCCCTCACATAGCTTTGTATTAGAGTTGGAAGCACTCAGCAGCATGGACCTAGATAGGGATAGGGAAGAAAACTAGGGTGGGGGTGGAGGGCATGAGTTTGAGGTCTCATTTTTATAGTATTTTAGTGAGAGATGGACTAACTCTTATCTATGCCACCTTGGGGTTAGTCCACTGACATATCCATATCATCTCAAAGTTATCAGCAACATTTGGGGTTCTACTAGCCTTACTGCAGATATCTGAAGCTTGTCTGAGGTTTACATATCATAGGACTCAAAAGCTCTGGCAAAAAAGCTTAGATGGCTTCTCCTAATTTAGCACAGTCTCAGGAAATGATTTTTTTTTTATTTTTTTGCTTTTTGGAGGGCAGTTGGGGTTAAGTGACTTGCCCAAGGTCACATGGCTAGTTTTTGTGTTAAGTGTCTGAGGCCAGATTTGAACTCAGGTACTCCTGACTCCAGGGCCGGTGCTCTATTCACTGCGCCACCTAGCCACTCCAGGAAATGATTTTTAGTTAATATATGATGCAATTAGCAAATTATGCTTCTTTGATCTTTAGGATGGTCTATATGTGATTTCTAGGTTTCTTTTTGCAATCTTACTTCCTGCTATTGGCTCTTTATATTGGCTACTTATAAACTTAACTAGAAAGGGGTGGAAATGGAGGATAGTCAGGGGACCAGAATAAGATATAATTTTGACACAAAACTATGTTGCTTAATCGATGGTTAATTTTTTGTGGGTGAGTTTAATCTCAACTAGAAAGTGAACTCTCTTCTAATGACATGGACCATACTATATTTCCATTCCCCCACCTCTGCCAGTACCAAATCAAAACACAGAGCAACATACTAGGTTTTCAATTAATGTGTTAATATCCAAAGCTGGGGCAGGTTGGTGATGCAGTGGATAGAGCACTGGCTCTGGAGTCAGGGGGATCTGATTTCGAATTTGACTTCAGACACGTGCTGGCTGTGTGACCCTGGACAAGTCACTTAACCCCAACTGCCTCAAAAAAAAAATACCCAAGGCTGATTTATGATTCCTGAACCTCCTTATCTGTGGTAAGAGCAGAGATAAGATGATAAATGTTTAACTAGCAGATCACCTATCAACTCCCCTCCCCCACCAAAGTATCCACAACATACTTTTAAGTTTAACCTGAATTATTAACATTTTCTCCATCACTTTCTTAAGCTTAGAAAATCAATAAAACAATAAATCAAGCCCTGCTTTGTGATTCTAAGGGGTAAATGTTGAGGCTGAAAATTTAACCATAAGCTAGTGAAGATTGGTTTGAGCTGCCTCCAGCATACCCCTAGATAGGAAACATAGGATAAAAAAAAATTACAGGAGTAAAAATGGACAATTTCAATTACATAAACTCAAAAAGTTTTAAAAGAAACAAAATCAATGCAGTCAAAATTAGAAAGGAAACTGTTAAATGGAGGAGAAATTTTCCAGCAAGTTTCTAATAGAGGTTTGGTATATGAGATATATAAGCACTAGATTTTAATATATAAAAATAAGAGTTAAACTTGGTAGCAGGCTGAAGTATTTAAGGTATAATACCCGCTGTCCTCCAGAGAGCTTAGCTGTAAGAAAACTAAGGGGGTCCAAATGAACTGGGGACACAGGTGCTACAGATATTACAGTGGTGGGGAGCCCATTAGGAAACAAGGAAATGGCTAAGAGTGTGAACAAGAAGCTCTCTAATGAAGAGATCCAAGTTATCAACAGCCATATGGGAAAAGATGCTCCAACTTACTAATAATAAGAGCAATGGAAAATAAAATAACTGTGAAGTTCCATTTTACCCAAAGATTGACCTAAAGTACAAAAATAGACAATGACAGTTTTTGGAGAGGATACCAGAAGACAGTCACACTAATGCACCACTGGTAGAAGTAGAAATTGATCCAGGAATTCTGGGAAAGCAATTTAGAGCCATTAAAAAGTCATTAAACGGTGCATTTTCTTTGACCTAGCAATACTACTAATAAATCTGTACCCCAAAGAGATAAAAGAGACAATAGACCTATATGTACAAAAATATTTAAAGCAGCAATTTTGTTGTAACAAAGAATTGAAAATGTCAATGATGCCCATTAACTGGGTATAGCTGAACAAATTAAGGTATATGAATGTAGTGGGATATTATTGCATCATAAGAAATCAGGAAAAAAGCTTTAGAACAAGATAAAGATAAAACTATGAAGATTTTTATGAACCAATGTACAGTAAGCAGAATCAGAAGAACAATTTATATACACTGACTACAATATTGAAAAAACAACAACTTTGAAACACTGAAGAACTTTGATCAACCCTATAACCAACCACAAGTTCATAGGACTGATGATGAAGGTGAACTAGAAGTACAGAATAAGACTTATATTTTTCAGACAGGATCAAAGTGTGGATTTGTTTTGCTTGACTATTTTAACTTGTTATAAGTAAGATCATTTCTTCTTTTTCTTTTTCTTCAGTGTGGGAATAATTGTGGAGAATAAAGGGAGGAGTGGTAGCTATGCTCCCCACCAAAACAAAAAAAATGTCAGTGAAGCATTTTTTAAATACACAGAAGAGAACAGAAGGAGGTTCTAAGGGCTATAAGTCAAGCAGGACAGTTTTGGAAATAACACGCTGAATATAGTGTATACTAAAGAAATGAGCTCTGTGGGATAGAGATTCAAAGTGTCACATCCAATACTTATTTTCTCTTTTTCTATACAAAAATATTGGTTTGTCAAAATCAGAATAAAAAATTAAAATATTTATACTTCTAGTTACCTTTGAATTTTCAAGAATTTTCGTGCCCTTTATTAGGTTTCTTTATTTCATTCTGGAAGTGTTGCTTAGGGTCAAGATGTCATTTCACTGGTAGGTTACTTCTAAGAGTAGAACAGGCAACAGGAAGAGGCCAAAGGCTCTTTCAGTGGGGTCTTAAAGGTCTCTTCAGCAGAAAGCAAAGCCCTATTTCCAGGCTTCTGCAGGGAGACTCTTTCCCTCAGTCTAACCTCCTCTGTAACACCCGCTTATCTACAATGAAATGACCCAGCATACCTTGGATCACAGCCAATTCTTGAATAAAATGGAAACAATTCCTCCTCCTTATCCCCAACCTAAGAGACTTCCCCTACTTGGGACCCTTTAGATAAACACAAGGAGCCACGGATGTTGGATTTACACGGAAGGGTTCTTAAGTTGTTAAAAAAAAAAAAAAGAAAAGAAAAGAAAAAAACACTTCTACCTGATATAAATGGTTCCTTTTCATTTAATTTGTGCATGATTTTTTTTTCTGAGGGGAGACTGAGGGTAGAGTGTGTGTGGGGGGGGGTTTGTGGGAAGGTCATAAGAGATATGAAATGAAAAAGAGGGCTTCCCTCACTCTTAGTAAATACCAGGCTAAGAAACAGCAAAGCTTTGGCATCAACTCATTACGGATTAAAAATTTCCTTGTGGAAGGCCAAAGACCTAGTGACCTCTATCAACTTCTAATCTCACCACCTTGGCAAAGGACCAAAGGCCATAATGAAAGCACGAGAAGGCAACTCCAGGAGCAAACATGGTTTCCTAGGAGATACTTACTATTGAGCAAAGAGAACCTAGGACAGTAGCAATACCTACAACCATCTGAAGTATTTGGAGCATGTAAAGGGAGGGAAGCCAAATGAAGAACTCTGGCAGATACCACCTGGATACCTCCTCATATCAAATCAAAACCAGTTCACTTATTATTTCTTGGAACAGATTTTTTATATGGGGGTGCTAGGATGGGAGTTGGGGGAGAAAAGGGTGCTGTTGCCTGGTTTTATCCTAGACATCAAGGTGTTTGTCAGAGGAGGCTCCAAATTCACCTCCTTGCTCTTCCTTTTGTTTCCCTTTGTACCTTTGACAACAAAAAACCCAAAAAAGACAATTATGAGGACACTGAAACATGGTAGTAATAGGTCAAATGATTTTTCAAGGTCCCATTCACCCCTACAATTCTGTAGCTCTCACCATAAAAACTAAGACATGCGAAGTATGACTAAAGTAGTATTCAGTGCAGTAATAAGGATGAAGACTTATAGTGTTAGCATAAAAAAGAATGAATTTTTAAGGGACTGGGCTTCCATCAGTATCAACTCGGTTTAAAATGAGAGTAAAATAAGGGTTAAGATTGAGAAGTTAAGTGTCTTTTAAGATTGTTACTTGCTTACTGGTCAGAAAACTGAAGTAAGTCACTTTGATTTGTGCATCTATTTCTCCATCTTTCCATTTAAGGTGCAAAATATTATAACCCTTTAGACATGGGCTTAAGGACTAGAGTTGAGACAAAGCAATTGTGGACTCCAGGCAAGATTTAAAAAGTGTGGGCAAGCACACACACACAAACACACACACACACACACTTTAGCTAAAAACATGTGCCTTATCTCTTTAATATCTTCTTTAATACCAATATTCTCAGAAGAATCTACATTACAATTTACAAATGGAAATAAACAGGCATGGTACAAAAGATTGCCTGGCATTAACCAATGACAACTTGTGCTAAGGGAGGTAGGTGTCTGTCACATACTCAGTATAAAAGATAACAGGTGGAGGGCCCAGATGCTACACGGGTCCCCAAAATATATTTAAATAATCAGGAAAAAAGTCTGTAGTTTGCAGGGTGGATCATATATAAGTAAGACTGATTGGAAAACATAGACAAGAATCTCACAGGATTGAAAGTTATGCATGGATGATTGTGAAGAATTCCGGGAGATTAGTAGACCTACAGTGATGAAATCAAAGGTCTATCAAAACTAAATAAAACATTTGAATTTGTGAAAAAGTAATATTAAAAGATGTTCTTCCTGGCACATCAGCAGGTCACCTTCTCCCACCCAAATCCTGTGCTCTAGGAAGCTCCTTACTTTTAAATAACCTTAGTCCCTAGTTTCTTCCAGGGAGCTCAAATTCTCTAGCCCTTACATTTTCAAGGGGTCCAAGCTACCTTAGAAGTGTCCTAAGGTGGTGTCTGCAATTTTCAGCTTCTCCAGTTACAGTAGATTTTTTTTTCCCTTGCTTTATTGCGACAAAGGGCATGGAAAATGAATACAACCTCTAACATGATGCTAGAGACAGAACCCTACCAAGACTTTAGCAGGTCAGACAAGGTTCTAAACAAATATTAAGAACTAAAAATTATTAGGAATACTTATTAGAAAGAATAATAAGTATAGTAGCCAACACATATTATGTTAAGATTTTCAGTGTTTTGTACATATTTATCTCATCTGATCCTCACAACAACCCTATGAAGCTGGGGCATTTATATCCCCACTTTACAAGAGAGGAAACTGAGACAGAGAAGTTGAGTGATTTGCCAAGAGCAAATTCCTGTCACTGTACAGGACACTGTACTATGAAGAAGGAATAAAAACTTGGAGGTTGGGGAACAGGAAAGCTAGGTGGGAGAAAAATAAAAAAGGAGTGAAGAACTGCATCTGTTCAGTACAACTCCAACACCATAAGCAACTAAATAGCAGAGGTACCGAGCCAGAGGGCCATACACCAAGCCATCCGGCTCCTGTATCCACGAAGAACTTCATGCAACAAAATAAGGAAGTTCAGCATTAATCAGAGGTTTCTGAATCAGCTGCCAGCGTCACTTTTGGACACCTGGGAGCCTCAGGCACTTTGCTCCAATATGCCTATTACTTTCCTTTAAAAAAGATGTATGTATTTCCATCAGGTTTGCAGAAGAAACTTCAAATGCATATTGTTTACCCCAATTAGAATCTAAACTTTAAGAGCAGTCTTGAGTTTCTATTTGCAATTTCGGAGTTTACTACAGCGCTTTTTCATTCATTCATTCATTCACTCATCTATCCATCCATCCAATCCTTCCTTCCACCGCAAACTTCTTGAGCCAACAGCCTTTTCCCGGGAATCAACGAGTTTCACTTCTCTTCCTGTTCCAAAGAAAAGCGAGCGCCTACCTACCTCCACGCCTTGGGGACCTGCTAGGCTCCCTGGCTGACTGCCCCTGGCCTCGTTGTTTAAAAAAAAAAAAAGCTGATTCCACTTTGGCAAATCAACTTTTATTCTCTCTTTCCGTGCGCTTTGGCACCGGCCTCTGTGCTCACCACCGGACTCTGCGCTCACCTGAACCCGAGGACTTCTTCATGCTGCCCCTGCCGCCGCCGCTGCCCTCCAGGGAAGTTTACAGTACGCGTGTCAGCTTGGGTCCCGTCTGTCGGGGGAAGTCTGTGGCGGGTGAATTTCTGTGGATTCTCCCACGGGGCTGGGAGTCCCACTGCAGGGTGGTGTGTGCAGATGCCTGCTGCTGCTCCTCCTGCTGCCTGAAAGGAGCGGTTCCTTCTCCGCCCAGTCCTGTCGCTACCTGCAGCTGTACCCAGTAGGATGCCGAGAAGCTCCAGCTCATCAGCTTCCCAGAACCTGGCTAACACCTTGCGGACACAGGGGAGGGGGGATAATAGAAGAGGGCTGCGACTGATCCATTGGGAGGGTGCAAAGGGAGAGACACCCAATCTCTCTAGTCTGAACACTTTCTTCCTGAGCACGAAGCCACTTCCTACTTCTACTCAACTGTACCTCTCCCTCTGGGAGATTTGGACGTAGCCATTCGGACTCCATTTCTCCAGCCTTTAACACCCCCATACCAAAACCAACCCTTTTGCGCTGAATGGTTCATTCCCTAGGAGTCACAGCAACTTTCAAGTTCAAAGTACAGTCCAGGATTTGTCCGGTGGAGGAGCTAGGAGAAGTAGGAGGAGGGAGGCTACACGCTGAGAGAGGGCAGGCATCTAACCAGGCTCCCTGAGGGCTAGAGTTTGCTCCTGGACTCAGGTTTGAAAGTTGGCTGAGTAGGGCAGAAAAAGAATACAATGGAAAGATTAGGGTGTGTTCAAAACCGGGAAGAAAAATAAAAATATACTTATTCTCTAATACAAATTTACTGCCATTAAGAAGCAGCGGGATCTCAGGAATGTCACTTTACCTCCAGTTTAAAATAGGGGATTAAATAGGCGGGATTAGATGGTATCTGACCTCCTTCCACTTTCTGTGGTTCTGTGAGTGAATGCTAGTTTGAATCAGCTCTCAGGGCTCAGGTTCCTCTGTCTACAAGGAAGCGGCTGCGCGCCCGCGCGTGCACACACACACAAACACACACCTTCCAAGGGTTATCACTGACCTTCCTCCTCCCCATCTCTGCCCTTGACAACCTCCAGTTGTTTCCATTGACTACATCTTCTCAGTCAGTCAACTTGATCCAATATCCTTCTTATGTGCTCTTGGCTAGAGGATCACTTCTCTGTTACTGAGTTGTGGTATAAAGAACATATGCATGGGGAGCAGCTAGGTGAAACAGAGAATAGAACACAGGTCGTGGAATCAGGAGGCCCTGAGTTCAAATTTGACCTCAGACACTTGACACACTTACTAGCTGTGTGACCTTGGGCAAGTCACTTAATCCCAATTGCCTTGTCTTCCTCTCTACAAAAAAATAAAAGAACATATGCAGAGGTGCTGCTTCCTTCCATGGACCTGTCCTTATTCATTACTCTCTTCCCCTGTCATATGAAATTTTGACTGAATGAACTCTACTATTTTCCTTCTCCAAAGATACTCCACTACCCTTTAAACCAGGCGTCCCTTCCCCAAACTTCCCCACATGCTTCCTACTCATTCATGTCATATATCATTTAGAACTGCAAAAGTAGAGGTTGTTGAGAGCAACTGTCTCATTTTAATGATAAGAAAAATAAAGCCAAACAGGTTAAGTGACAGGCCCCACAGGTAATGTCTGAGGTAAGATCTGAACTCATCTCTCTAACATTCTCTAGCATTCTTATCCACTGTGCCACCTTCCTTCCTTCCTTCCTTTTTGTGGTGAAAATGATCAGGGGAAGATTGCAGAAGAGGCCAGCTCTTGACACTCAACTCAACAAGAGAAATCAGAAGAGTGGCACAAGTAAGCTTCTCTGTCCAGTAAATAACTGCATAGAAAACAGGGAAAACTCAGTAGAGTCTAGGAAAGAAAGCTTTAACTCAGCAAGCCCAAACCCTAGGTAACAGACCAGAAACGTTCCAGAATTGAAAAGGAAACATGCTACATGGAAATATAACCAAATATAATAGAACACTAAATACAATGAATAAATACTGTAGACCAAGTAAAACCCCACAAGAAATCCTATACGAAAAGACTAACTCCACAACAAGCACAAGCTGAGCCACAGAAAAAATGGGCTTGTTCACAAGGACTGCAAATATGATGAGAAGAAATGAAATGAGATATTTTCTTTTTTTTCTTTTTTTATGTAATAAATTTTATTTGTTACTTGTTTACATCACTCGTTTTCATGAGATTTTTGAATTACAAATTTTCTCCCCATCTTTCCCCTACCCCAACCCCAAAACAGCCATCCCAGTGGAGAGCCCCTCCCCTGGTCTGCTCTCTAACTTTCTGATAGGGCAGGGAGTCTTCCTACCCCAGCCCCTGTATATCTTAATTCCTAGTTGCAGGTATTTCAGAGCTTTAAATTCTAGATTCTTGCAATTCCTCCCTTGTCACCCACCCCCACTGGAAGGACAACCAATTCAATACAGGCTGTGTAGGTGTGATTATACAGGACATCTTCATAGTGGACATATTGTGACAGTGATCATATGTCCCTCCTTCCTATCCCTCCCACCCATTGTTCTCTTCTCTACCCTGTCCCTGTCCCTTTATTGAAGTGTGAGCATCCAGCATCCCTCCCCGAGACCCTGGCCTCCCC
>JAQQSW010018152.1:0-11309 GCA_028646575.1 Pseudocheirus occidentalis | reverse complement strand
ATTTCTTTTTACTAGTTGCCTTGATATTCTGGACTTTTTGTTCCAAAACATTTTTTAAGCATCAGAAAGCTGAATCCCAACACCAGAAAGCCAAATTCATTGTAGCAGCAAAGAAATCTATACACAATAATGATGCAGGAGGCACCACAATCCCCAAGCCTTCCCCCTGCTAGGGTTTTCCCACAAACAAACACAGCCCAGTGCTTGCTTCTTCTCTCATCCTTAGCTCTAACTACTCTGACCAACTTCCTCTGGGCTTTGCTCTACCCTTTCTGTTCGACCCCTTCCTGCTCCACTGGCTGGGCGAGCTCTTCCCACCACAGACTTGTGTGACTCAGTCTTCCGTGTGACTCAAGCACTAGGTCACATGGGCCTATCACACGGGAAAGATCTTCCCATTTCCATTACCATTACAGAGCCCAGGTAATTCTCCAAGAGTAAGATGGAGAGAAGATGCAAACTTATATGGGTAGAGGGAGTTTCCTCTTCTGGGAATTCCCTGTAGCAATGTAACTACATGCCTGGTTCCTGTGCTCTCTCCCTGTTTTGTGTAGCACTCTACTTGGTGCTCAGGTAATGCAAAGAAGAACAGTACACTGCCCTGCCCTCATGAGTGGCGCACTGTTTGTGTACTGTCTCTCCCGTTAGAGTATAAGCTCCTTGAGGCCAGGAACAGTTTTGCCTTCTTTGTGTCCCCAGCTCTGAGCACAGTGCTGATACAGTAAGTGATTAGTCAGCGCTTGTTGACTTGGTTCATTGACTAGCAAGCACTTGCCGTGGTTCATCACTGCATTTAGATATGTCCAGGAAGTGACTTGAAGAGCCTAGGGATAGCTAAATTAAGGTGAAATCTCATCAGTCCAAGGCCAGAGTCACATAAGTGGGAGACCATGTTCTGGTGGAAGGAAGAGGACGAGTACATGCATCATGGTTTGAAGATGGCTGGGCAGTGGATGGTGGACTTGGGACTGATCTAGAGAAGGCCAAAGTTCTCCAATCAGAGCTGAGAGTCCCAGGTCAAACATCAGTCCTGTGCAATGATTCCATAGCTTATCATCTATGGAGTTGGAAGCAACTTTATAGATCATTTAGTTCAATCCCCTTGATTCACAGATGAAGACACGGAGGCCTAGAGAGGCTAAGTCACTTGCTCAAAGTTGCACATGCGGAAACTAGAAGAGGCAGTCAGAACTCCAGCCTCAGTCCTCGAAATCCATGTCCAGACCCCCTTTCTCTACACTGTGCCCGCCTCCCCTCACTCCTCTCACTCATAAGACATCACTGGCAGTGCATGATTAGAACCAGGGAAATGCAGGGGGAGAGCACTAAGAAGTCAGTGGTGAGTGAGATGACTCTGGACTCAAGGACTCAAGGAAGGCTTCCCAAAGGACAAGGGATTTGAGCTGACCCTTAAAGGATGAAAGCCAATTTTAGGAAAATCGATCTGGTAGCAGAGCAAAGGACATATGGGTGCACCAAGGCAACACCTATTTATCCTTTGTAAGAGAAATGGACAAGATGTCAGGATTATTCAGTTTGCTCAGTTTTCAAGCCTGCAGACTTTTGGTCATTACTTATGACACATATGTCATATTTCATCAAGACTCAGTCAGTTAATATTCAGGGGGACAATAAAAACAAGGATGAGCCTTGCTTCCATTTGGCCACTTATTTTAAGCTAATGATTTGGTTAATGGATTCTGTTTTGTTTGTTTTTCATTAATTCAAAGGATCTTTGATTTTATGAAGGTGACTAGTGACTATTCCCTCCAATGGTACAGATATCAACTACGTTGGCCTATCCTGCCTGGGGGACTCTGGTCCATGTCCTTCTGCAATTCCTCCATAGGGAGTATACCCAACATGCTGAGCATCTTCTTGGATTGACTTTGAATGGATTTCAGTGCCTTATAAAGGCTGACCAGTGGTTATTTTTCCCTCTTCCTTCATGACCAATAAACCTCCTTTTCTGGTCAATGAACTTTCCTGGCTCCTTATTGGGATCATAGGGTCCTAGGTCTAGAGATAGAAGGGCCCTCAGAGGCTATTTAGTTCAACCTTCCCACTTTGTAGATGAGGAAAAGACCCAAGGAAATGAAATCATGTGCCCAAGGTCATACAGATAGGAAGAATCAATGATAGGATTTGAACCCAAGTCCTCTGACTTCAGAAGCAGTGATCTTTCTCTTCTTCTATTCACCACTTAAGGTCCTTTACAACATGACCCTAACCTGTCTCTCCAGCTTTACACATTACTCCCCACCTTCTTCTCCTTCACCTACATGATGATCCAGCCAAACTGGGCTTCTTGTTGTTTCTGATGCATGATACACAGTTTCTGGCCTCCAGTCCTTTGCCCTGGCTGTACTCCATGACTGGAATCTTCTCCTTTCTTCACCTCCACCTCTTGGAACTCTGCTGTTCCTTCAAAGTCAGCTCAAACACTACCTTCTATATAAGATACTTTCAGACCGACCCCCTCCCACCCCATCTCCAGCTACACACACACGCACACACACACACACACACACACACACACACACACACACACACCAAATTCTTTGGCTAGAATTTAAGGTCTTTGAGACCAGGGACCACAGTTTCACTGTTTAAAAAAAATTCTATTGCCAGTCCAGTGTTTGGCATGTGATAGGAAATTAATAGATATTTGGGAATTAGCTATCATACATCCAGGATGTGCTGGTAAATGTTTTTTTTTTTTTGCAGGGCAATTAGGGTTAAGTGACTTGCCCAAAGTCACACGGCTAGTAAGTGTGTCAAGTGTCTGAGGCTAGATTTGAACTCAGGCCCTTCTGACTCCAGGGCTGGTGCTCTATTCACTTCGCCACCTAGCCACCTAGCCATCCCTGCTGGTAAATGTTTAACAACAGGCTCTTTGGGGAAAAAATACACACATAAACTTTAAACTTAAATCTGTATTATGAATATTTTATCCATTCCTTTCTTAGGTCTAGGCAATTTGGTTCATAGCATTCGCCAGTTTCTGAGGTTTACATGCTCCCACCAAACATTTAACAGTAGGTTCCATCACAAGCTGGTACCACCTGGCTCCAGCACCCTCCTGTCATGTATCTCTTGGGTGGGTGGCATTTTACTTTGCCTCTAGTCGATTCCTTTATAAGTTAGAAACACAATTACTGATACTTTTTTTTCTTTTTGGACACAACAGATACTTTCCAATAGACATTCAAGTTTTATCCCTGAAAATTATGTTCCCTGGGAAGACTTAAGGAAAACCACCAAAGGATGAACTGTAACTGATTGCTTATGTTACTTCCCACTCTTGTAGCCTAACCATTGCCAATAGCAATCTGGCAGCGTGACACCAACGTGTATCATTGTATTTGATTTGTGCTTCCTTTCTTCTTAGCTTTGTCTTTGCATCCTTGCAAAGGTCTGCCACTTAGTATCTGTGTGACCTTGGGCAAGTCACTTTGCATCTCTGGGCCTCAGATTTCTCAGTTGTAAAGTGAGGAGGTTAGACTAGATGGTCTAGTCTAAGGTCCCTTCACCTTTAAATCTCTGTTACTGTGTACGGACTAACTGGGACTGGTATGAACCACTGGTAGCTAAGTCGTTCAGCAGAGAGAGCACTAGATTGGGGAGTTAAAATCTGACCTCAGACATTTACCAGGTGTGTGAACCTGGGCAAGTCACTTAACCCTATTTGCCTCAGTTCTACATCTGCAAAAATGAGCTTGAGAAAGAAATGGCCAACCACTCCAGGGTCTTTGCTGAGAAAACCCCAAATGGGGTCAGGAAGAGTCAGATACGGCTGAAATGAATGAACAGCACTGAAGTAGGCTGACCCAGACATGACCATATCTCAAAGAGGGAGGAGGCAGACCAAAACATAATTGAGATTGACATTTTAAAATGGAAAAGCAAACTTGGCCGATTACCTAGGGATTCATATCTTTCCACATTCTCTTCTCTTCCTTATCTAACTAATTCCAAAGTGGCACTATTTGGTATGAATGCCCCTGAGTTCATTTATTCTATATTGAAAAGAAAGTATTGTTTAAAGAAGGCAATTCAAAAAAATCAATTTGTTTGACAGCTTGACTCTGAGATATTATTTTTTTTTTAAAAAAAACCTCTTAGCTTAAACTGATGAGAAAACAATAGTGATCGCAAATTCTTTGTCTCATCTCAGTATTACTAGACTAAGTAGGTCAGAGGAATATAGGAGACAAAGCAGATATGTATTTTATGAAGACATTTGACGAGGCTTTTAGGATACCCCATGTAGAAGATGACAAAAGGTGGTCTGAATAATAGTACAGTTAGAGTGAACCGTAGGTGATTGAATGATGACATGGGAAGAATAGTGATTAAAGTAGCAATGTCCACTTGGAAGATGGTCTCTCGTGTAGTCTCATAGGGCTCTTACAATTTAAAAAAAGATATTTTGTTGATTTCTTTTTTCCCTTAAAGCCTGTATTTTCCCTGGTATACTTGTTCTTGGTCATCCCATTAAGCCATTCCTTTAATACAAATTGTTGTTGTTATTTTAAAGAGAAAGAGATAAAATTTAATTTGCCATTCTATTGATAGTAATTTACTTTGTTTCCAGTTCTTTGATACCATGAGAAGTGCTTCCATAAAAATTTTTGTCAGTGGTCTTGTGGTATGTGCCTATTATTGGAATCTCTGGGTCAAAGGGTATGAACATTTTAGGCTCTTTATTTGCATAATTTCAACTTGCTTTCCTGAAGAGTAGTTCCAATTTACAGTTCCACCAACAATGCATCAGTGTGCTTGTGTTTTCACAGTCCCTCAACATGAATTATTCCAGTCTATTGTTATCTTTGCTAATTTTATGGATACATGAACTGTTTTAATTTGCATTTATTTTATTATGAGTGATTTAGAATAATCTTTCATATGCTTGTTAATAATTTGCAATTCTTCTGAGAACTCTTTGTTCATATTTTGTGACCACTTATTTATTAGAGATTGTTTTTGTGTCTTATTTATTTCTGCTGGGTGTCTATATATCTTAGATATCAAACCTCTCTCTGAGATCACTAATGCAAAGATTTACCCCCAGTCAACTGTTTTACTTATCCTAGATATGTTAATTTTGTTTGGACAAAATATTTCAATTTAAATAAGCAAAATTATTTATTATATCTTTTTAACTTCCTTCGATCCCTTGGTTGATTAAGAATACAATCTGTTTCTGTTCTATTTTTATAGTATTGTTTTTAATATTCAGGTCACTTATCCATTTTGAATTTATTGTGGAATATGGTATAAAACATTGGTCCGTCTTATTCCTGCCAGACTGCTTTTGTCTTTCCAGAAAGGGGTTCTTGACCTGATTCAATACTTTTATCAGTGTTTTTTATGTAAGCAGAGATGGCTTACTTATCAAATCTATGGACAATACAATTCTGGGAGGAATAACTAATACTTTGAGTGATAGTAATGGTGTTCTCTTGATAGGTGGGAAAACACCCTGAAATGAATATAATGATAATTAACAGGAATAAATATAAAGTCCTAAGACCAGGTTCAGAAAATCAATTACATGAGTTTAGGATAGAAGAGACTTCATTTAGCAATTAGGCCAGGAGAAAAAAGACTTCAACGTTTAGTCACTAGTTTAGTGGGTTAGAAGTTCAATGTCACATGGCTGCCTAAAAAAGCTATCACTATCTTAGCTAGTAGGAATATAAGTATAGCACCAGGATAGTGGGTTTATAGACACATAAAATAATGAGAAGAATACTGGCTTTAAAGAAGATGAGGGGTGGCTAGGTGGCGCAGTGAATAGAGCACCGGCCCTGGAGTCAGGAGTACCTGAGTTCAAATCCAGCCTCAGACACTTAACACAAAAAACTAGCCGTGTGACCTTGGGCAAGTCACTTAACCCCAACTGCCCTCCAAAAAGCAAAAAACAAAACAAAACAAAAAAAATAAAGAAGATGAAACTTTGTTTGAGGAGAATCATGGGGTCATTAAAAACCCAACATAGTATCTCAAAGGGAATCCATTTCATCCCTTTACTCCATTTCTGGGCCCTACTCATGACTTGTGTAGTGTTTTACCAAAATATATGTTTGAATGAACCAAGTCTATGAGTTGTTCATCCAACTGAATAATAGACATTCTTCATCCACTTAATTTTTCCAGGATGGATAGTCAGGACATATTTTTGAATGAGTATGGATCTCATTTTTAAGCTTCTGGCTTGTTGTAGACTTGAGGGAAACAGCACAAAGCCACCCTTAAAGAGAATCTTCTGAAGGATCTGAGCATCTACAGGGATTACTTTTTCCTTTGTGGGAAATTAATAAATGAAAAGTACCTTTGGTTTAGATTATGAAGTGCAGGTGGAAGGTCAGTCTTCTCCTCATTAGTGGAGAATAATTACCTGATACTTAGGACCTGGTAAGAGGAGGAGTTGGTGAGAGCTTAGGGGAGGGATCAGCTTGTTCTTTTGGTTTCCAATTTTGAGAGAAGATACACATGGTTCCAGGTTCTCCTCAGGGAGAGATGCTTGGAGGGAGAGGAAGGCTCCTGGAAGGAGCCGATGTATAGAGAAGTTGATGCCCTTCGCATGTCCCTATTCCTAACATCACACTGGAAACTGGTGAATTTCCCTTGGATAGGATCGAAGTCTCTCTGTCTCTGTCTCTGTTTGTCTCTCTCTTTTTCTCTCTCTGTGTCCCTTTCTAGCTCTGTATCTTTCTCTTTGTCTCTTTTTTGAGATGCTGTTATTTACATGTTGTCTTGCTCTCCATCTCTACCCCTTCCTCATCTCTCTCTGCCTCCCTTTCTCTTTCTCTATTCTCCCTGTATCTTTCTCTTTGTCCCTCCTTCTTTTCTGAGCTGTTTTTATTTACTTATTGTCTCCCCTGATAAGTGACTTGCTCTGCTTTTGCTTCGGTAGCCCTACTATCGAAATGTCTGGTAAATAGTTGAAGCTCAACAAATTCTTGTTAATTTGTTGGTTGATTGACAGGTCATGGGGGTCTGAACTAAGGTGGTGACAACGGGAGTGGAAAGAATTCGCTGTGAAATCAAGTCCTTGAATTCTTCTGGCATAGGGAAAGAGCATTTCTAGAACTGAATTCTTCGCATGTCAAGAGAGCACCGTCATAATTCCACTTGAATATCCCAGATAATCTTAAAGAGAGACAGACTCAGAAGACCTGATTTGCCTCTAGAAGTCAAAATATGAATGAATATTTGTAAACCAGCCTTCAAATATTGTGATCTGTGAAAGACTGCTCAGCGATGGTTACACCGTCCACAGTGTCCAGAGCAGATTGGTTTTACTGGTATGGTCATCCCCAGCTTTTCCGTAATCATGAGCTTTGAGATAGATCTGGACCCAGCATCGAACAGATTCTGCTTGGAACGGTGTATCTGCCCATTCTTTGTTTCAGTTCTTGGATTATTTCCAATCCTCCTTTTTGCCCAGGGTTTCTTGAAGACCGTCTGGAAATGGTGACTTAGTAATTACAGAAAGCGTAAACCATGGTGGGAATGACACTTTTATAGCATCTTTTTTGTCCTTCTTTTGCTCTTCACTCACAGCCACTGACTTAGCTTAGACCCTTATGACCTTCACCTGCTCATTGGACTTCCTGCTTTCAGTCTCTTCTGCTCTAATCATCCTCCCCACATCTGCCCAAATGATGCTCCTAAAACGCAGGTTTGACTGGACCACTCAACTGCTCTAGAATCTCATTACTTTTTCGTGCCTTTAAAATCAAATGGAAACTCTTGCTTTGTGTTTGAAACCCTTTGAGTCTACCTCACCAGAGGGATTCACCTTACTCTTTCCCCAGGCACTCCACGTTCCCATCAAATTGGCACTGTTTCTGTTTCCCATCCACAATATTACATCTCTTGCCTCTGTACCTTTACCTAGGGCTGTTCCCTCTGGAATGCACCTCTGCTTCTTAGGATACCTTGAGTCTTTCAAGGCTCAGTTCAGGTACAGCCTCTTGTAGAAGTCCCCTCCCATCTCCCCTGGTTGTTTTCAGTCTCCTAATCCTGAAATTACTTTGTATTTACTTTTTATATTTGTTGTTATTTATAAATATATTATATATCATAATATATAATAAATATATATTTATGTACAAATATATATAAATTACTTTGTATTTACTTTTAATATTTGTTTTTATTTATAAATATATTATATATTATTATATATAATAAATATATATATAATATATAATAAATAAATAAAAATATTTTTGTATTTGTATTTATTTACCTGTCAGTGTGCATGTTGTATGTGATCACAGCAGAATATAAGCTCCTTGAGGGCAGGGGCTTTTTGTTTTGCTTTGCTTTGCTTTAGTCATTGTATCCTTTGTGCCTGTCACAGCTTACATGCTTAATAAATGAACATTAACATTGTAATAGTATTAATAAATAATTATTGAGTAATCTATTGAATAAATAACATAACACATTTAATTATCAATCAGGAAGCATAATATTATATATTAACATAGAATATTAAGCTTAGATAATTAAGATATAATTGATATGTGACAATATATTGACATTAATATGTAATATTAAGTTGAGGTACTTAATAAAGGATTGCTGAATTAAATTGTTGAGTGGGAAACATGCCAGAATGATTCAGTCCTATCTCCATGAAGTAATTGAAGAGCTCTTTATTAGTTCCAGCTGCACCTCTGAGGAGCCAACACATAACGTCACTGAGGACAAAGCTTTTCCTCAGATGGGAGAAGTCCATAGGATTTTATGGTTCTTCTCCCCTTTCATGTTTTCTTTACTAAGGAGTGTCTTCTTCCTTCTCCTTCCTCCTTTCTCTTTGGTACTTCTGATTAGAATAATCTGTCTATCCCTGCTCTCTAATCAGATTGCTACTTAGTTCTTTGAAAACCTCTTTCTTTCAAGCAGCAGACTGCTAGAGGGAGCGTGTTGTGTACCTTGTTTGAGGTGGTTATTGCATCGTGGTATTGGCAATTTTTGCATAATTGTTTTTCTTTGTGACAATGGAGTTTGATTTGGAGCTTTATTTGTTCAGAAATAACTATGATGAAAAGACAAAAACCATCCACAAACTGTATATATATATATATTTTTTTTTTAAAGAAAAAAAACTCGCATCTCTCATTGGTGGTCTCTTTAAAAGGCAATATACATCTGGGTGGGGTTCCTTAAGCAGTAATCCTGAGTTGCAGGCATTGTCAGGTACTGGATAAGCTGGCATCAAGAAGAGCCTTTTCTAGTTATTACTTTAGCTAGATTAAACCTCTCTGTCGCTTGCTTTAGCTTTTGCAGAATACATTTCCCCCTTCCCAACTTGAATTTTATTCTTCCATGGAAGGAATTGGTTTTCTTTAAAAAAAACTAAAGTTTTATTGATGTCTTTTGTCTTAATATGGTGATTTCTGAAAAAAGATCCTCCCTTTCCCCTCCTAGTTTCCAGATTAGATCTTTCATTATAACAAAGAAAAGTAATTAAGGAAAAGCACCCAATACAGTGACTGCCTCTGAATGATATATGTAACATTCTGTCCCAGCGGGCCCTCAACTCTCTGCTGTAAGAAGGAGGTATATTTCATTATCTCTTCTCTGGAATCATCATTGTTTTGTTTTATTTTTTAAAAAATTATTCCTAGTTATGCTTTTTAAAGTGATCTTTTCATTAAATAGCTACTTTTCAAAGTAATTCCCTCTTACTTACTTTCCCTCTGGTGTTAGGTGGTGTGGGAATCTTGCCTGCTTAGATATCTAAAGGGACAGATATTAATAATAATAATAATAATAATAATAGCATTTTTGTAGTACTTTAAAGTTTGCAAAATGCTTTACAGATATTTCATTTTACATTTTTGATTTTACATTTTACAGATAAGGAAACTGAGGCATGCAGGGGTTAAGTGTGACAACCCAATTTCAAATAGTTGTTAAGTGTCTGAGAATGGATTTGAACTCAGGTCTCCTTGGCTCTATCCACTACCCCACCTAGCCATTATCAGTCTGTGTCTCAACTACTTAATGGGACTGAAAAGGCAGGTTCCATCAGAGTAACAGGTCACAGAAAGGGGGAGAATTTTGGAATGTGTGACTGAATGGGCAAAATGAGTTTTTAAATAATGAGGTGAATCTTTCCTAGTCACATCTGGCCTCATCCTTTGAGAGGGCAGCAAGCCCCCAGACAAGATACAGATAACCAGACTTGGCTTAAAATGTGGAGGCCATCATGTCATTCTTGTAGCTTCAAGTGAGTAATGGGTGGCAGCAACGGCTCTGGAATTGTAAGGACCCGAGTTCAAATACAGCCACAGACCTGAGGGAAGTAATTTGTTAACCAGAGTTGAGGGAGGGAGGGAGGGAAGGAGAGAGAGACAGAGAGAGAGAGAGAGAGAGAGAGAGAGAGACAGAGAGAGAGAGAGAGAGAGAGAGAAGACAGAGACAGAGAGAGAGAGACAGAAAGAGAGAGAGAGACAGAGAGAGAGAGAGAGAGAGAGAGACAGAGAGAGAGAGAGAGAGTAGGCAGTAGGCGCTGTAGGCTTCAGCAGAGTTGCTGCTCATGTTTTGGAGCACTCTGAACACTAGGATTTGGGATGGGGTAGATTAAGAGATGCACTTCCTCTGTGTGTGTGTGTATGATGGGATTTTCAGGGTTTGTATTAAAAAGCTGAGAGATGATCTTTGGCATAGAAATTTTAAATGGATAATTCAATAAATTTATTAAGCACCTAATATGTGCCAGGCACAGTACTAGGTGTTAGAAATACAAAGACATAAAGGAGAAAGTCCCTGCCTTCAAGAAACTTACACTCAGTTGAGGAAGAGAACATGTAGACTTACAAGAATAGAAAAAAGATATATAAAGTAGTTGGGGAGTTTAGAGGGGAGATGGGAGGAAGGGAATCAGGAAAGCTTTCCCGGAGAAGGCAATGCTCGAGTAGAGTCTTGAAGGGAGTGAGGATTCTATCAGCAGAAGGACAGAAGGAGAGTGTTGGGTAAGGGGACGATGACCAGTGAAAGGGTGGGGAGACAGAAGATGGAGTGATTGTATGAGGAGCAGTACAAAGTCCAGTCTAGTTAAGACAGTTGGGCTGGGTAACAGGAGTTAGCCATGAGTATCATGAACCAGGAGGATCAAACTGTTTGTTTTTGTCCCCATTGTTCTCCACCTGGCCCTGCCCCCCAAGTTTGAGCACCTGTAATGTTAATGAAATCAGAAGATCTTCCATGCCCCTTTCTATTGGCACCTACTGAAGGCACTTGGCACCTCAAAGGCTTAGCTCCTTACTTCCAGTTAACTCCTT
>JAQQSW010018151.1:0-11310 GCA_028646575.1 Pseudocheirus occidentalis | reverse complement strand
TCTTATTTGGTTTTCAAAGTCCTTTTTCAGTTGATGTATAGCTTCAAGGCATTCTTCAATTGTCTTGGAAGCATTTGGTGTGGGAGTTCTGAGTTCTGGGCTCTCTTCCTCATGTTCCATGCTTTGACCCTTTTTGTCCACAAAAAAAGGATTCTAGACTTTTATTGCTGTTTTTATTTTGCTTCCTTTTCCTCATATTTCCAGTCAATTAATTGGTTGGTTTTTTAGCTCTGTAAAACTTTGCTTCCAAAGGGGGAAGCTCTGTTGCAAATTGCTGGGGTTTCCCAACTGCCGGAGCTATTAGGGGGGTGTTGCAAGTCCCCCCCTGCTTTGGCTTGCTGAAAGTGCACCCCAGGACCACCACCCAAGACCACAATCCAGATCCAGGCCGCTCAACACAAGGGCACTTGGCCCTGACCAATTGATTCAGGGCCCCTGTGGAATCTGCAGGCCAGGTGCTCTGAAGCAGCCTGGTGGGGACCTCTACCAGTTCCACCAGTTCCCTGCCCCCATTTCTTCCTTGCCCTGGGGGCAGATTGGCCAAACTGCTTTACCACCCCCAAATTAATGTTCAAAGTTTCACTTTCACTAACCATCTCTTAACGGGATTTGAAGCTCCCCTCAGGCAGGTGTTTTAGATTTTCTTTGAAGCAGACTCAAGCTGCAGCTTGGGAGGCTCAGCTCCTCCTGGCCCCCTTGGCCGTGGCTGTGGTTTTGGGCTGCACTGGTCTCTGTTCCAGTGCGAGCTGCCCCTCTCCCATCCCTGTTCCTCATGCCTTGGCAGATGTGGAGGTGCTGGAGGCGGTAGAAACTCTGAAGACTGGATTCTGTGCAGCTCAGCTAGGCTCAGCTCAGCTCTTTCCCACCTCCCTGGGCCTGGCCATGGTCTCGGCTTCAGGCTGTTCCAGCCTCTGTTCACAGCCACCACGATGAGCCCCTGATGCTGAGCTGCCTTCAGTGAGAGATGTGTTCTCTGTATTTTTGTGAGTCTGAGAGTCCTAGACTTTGTCTGGGCTCATAATTTTATGGGTGTGTAGGGTGGCAGTGTGGAAGCTGTGGGACCTTGCTGCTTCTACACTGCCATCTTGTCTCCACCCCTCCCACTTGAAGTTCTGTCATGGTCTTCTTTGAGAATAAAGAGCAAGCCATAACACACAACCAGAGAACCCTAAGGAAAAGGTGAAGTGTAACACACATAGCATTCAGGAAGTGTCATTTTAAAACTTATTTAAGCTAACAAAGTTTAAAAATACAAATATATTTTTTCTGGTGCCCTGCTTCCCCAAATTAAAAAAAAGCAAACAGCACACATATATATTTGCATTGATATATACACATTAATATATACATATAACATGTTATATACAAGGAATTGTAGCAGCAACCAGCCACAGCATACCCAGGATGGCTGCTAGCACAGGTTCTTAGATCTTCTTTTCTAAAGGAAAGCAACTAAAAATGGCTTAACAATCTTTCTTTAATCAAACATATCATTTACCTAGTTCAGGGGAAAAAGTCAGCACCCTGAACTTCAGAGAATACAAACAGAAGTTACAAGCAGACAGCAAAAAAATATACAGACAGAGAAACAGATGAGCAGACAAGGATTTCAGCTATCTGACCATTACATCCATATCTAGTTAGCTACCAGAGAGGGAAACACCAGAACCTGGGTTTTCAAAGTCAGAAGTCTCAATGGCTGTCCACAATCTCATCTGGCTAAATCACACAATTCTTTCCAAAGTGAGCTCCAAAACAAAACCTCACATCAGGTTGTACATAACCTTCTCCTGGGCCAGAGAATATCACAGTCCTCTTGATCCACTGCCCATTCACAAAGGAACAGTGTGGGAATTTGAAAAACAAGCCTCCTGTCACAGGCTCCATGTGACCACATTCAGCCTATTGGAGGCATATTATAGTTCCAAATCATGGAAGCTTATCAGGTTCACTGTAGCCTATCAAGGGGTCAAGGGGCAGGGAAGACCTTTATATCCCCATTCCCATTATAAGAATTCAGTTAAATGCCATGGGATATAAAATGAACTTGCTGAAATTTGCAAACCTATATGGGAGGCAAATATATTCATGCATACCTACATATATGTATTTATTATACATTATCTATCTAAATACATGCCATTTTGTGATAATTCTCATAATATTTGTACAGAAACTGTATACTCATTGTTCACTTGAGAAATTAAGGAAGGCTTCATAGAGGAGTTAGGAATTGTCCTTGGTATTGAAGGATGGGAAAAGACATCAGACAGAGAAGTGGGAAAGACATTAAAGGTTGAATAATATACTATAAATGAAGATACCAAAATGATAATGAAACATGCACACCTGGCACATGGAAATAACTTGAATTTAGCCAAATCAGAGGTAAGTTATCAGCACAGTTGGAACTTAAGATGTAGATTGTTTGAATTTTTGTAGATCATTTTTATAACAATAGAATATGCTTAGAGTCAGAACATTGAAAAACATGTTCTATCATATTGAACTAGAGTGCAAGGTGTCAAAGAGTTGCATTTGAGGATATAAAGGGCAACATATGGCCTTGAGGGTGTGGGTACCTGATCCCTGAACTAAAGCTTTCAAAACCTTGAATATAAAAATAAGGAAATTGGGTGGTTTTGACAAAAGATTTTGTCATTAAAATTTTGCTTTAGGAAGATAAATTTTATATTAGTGGATAGGATGAATTTGCTTTCCAAAGCACAAAGCTGTAAATTTATTATGAAGAGGCTGAGCATAACAAAAATTATCATTGGGCTTCATTTGACCATAGCATGTTTAGTAGGTAGTTGCAAACTGATTTTGGAAGTTATAGTTGTGGAGGAATTAGTATTTCTTCTCAGTTCTTAGAAGAACTTTGTTCTTTCATAATCTTTGAGCTGGGAAGAAGAGTTGAGTCATGGCCAGATGATTTGCAAAAGACTTAAGCAGTCTGTAAGAAGTCAGTGATAGAAGAAATAACTGGAATAGGAAGAGTAAAGCAGCATCTTCAATAAGAAGCCATTCAGTGTCCTCAGATTTCCCCTACTCCCTCTAACAGCTGAGGACTTCATAAACTGAGCTAGAGTAAAATAATGGACAAGAAGACAGAAATCAAGAAGAGCTGAAGATAAAAAAAGAAAGAAAAAATGTGAGTGATTCTGGTAGGCTGTTGGGTCCCTCCAGGTGTTTTGCAAAAAAGAAATGAGAGTTAAGTTGGGATTATCTTTTCAAAGACTGAGAGAAGTTCTGAAAAGTTCATTTTCAATAACTTTACCTCCTCATGTTCCTCTGAAACAGGAGTAGTTATAGATTTTTTCCTGTTTTTATATAAGCTATTTCCTGATATTTCTGCAAGTATAGTCAACCAGATTATGATTTGAATATCCCCCCAAAAAAGCCCTCATGAGTTGATACAACATTTGAATTTAAAGACTACTACAGAGAGGCAAGACTCTCATGTGGCACTGCTGTGCTTTGAGGACAAGGGAAGGGCAGGTGTGGTGGGGAAGAGAGATGCATGACATGGGCAGTCTATCCAATGACTTCAACTTCTTTTGGTTGCCATCCTGCATTGTGTTCAACTTGACCTTTGTCTGACAACTATGTGTTTATCAGTTGAGTAAATATGAATGTTTATGTATATTAATGTGTATGTATACAAATACAGACTTCCTTTGCTTGTTTTGGGCCACTCATATTCATCAATTTGGAATGTGAGGTTCAGATGCCTTCATCAACCTTCTAATATACCTTTGTAAAAATCAGTCCCAAAAGGAAATTAAGAAGAGTAGCTCAGTTTATTCATCTTTAAAACCAACGGGAAAACTTTAATATCTTCGTTTTTTTCACTTAAAACATCTTATTTTCTTCCAATTACATGTAAAGATAATTTTCAACATTCATTTTTGTAAGATTTTGAGTTCTAGATTTTTCTCCCTCCCTGCCTTCTATCACCTCTCCCAAAGGCAGTAAACAATCTCATATAGGTTATACTTGCACACTCATGCTAAACATATTCCCATATTAGTCATATTCTCGAAGAATAATCAGAACAAAAGGGAAAAGCCATGATGAAGAAAAAAATAAAAATGTTAAAATAGTATACTTTGATCTACATTCAAAATCCATAGTACTTTTTCTTGACATGGATAGCATTTTCTGTCGTAATTCTTTCTAAAGTTTTCATAGATCATTGTAAAGAGTTCAGTCTATCATAGTTGACCATCATACAACATTACCGTTACTCTGTGCATTGTGCTCCTCATTTTGCTCATGTCACTCAGCATCAGTTTGCGTACATCTTTCTTCTGAAATCTGTCTGCTCCATACAGACCTCATAGTGGAATTGCTGGATCAAAGGGTATTTATCTGTCTGTCTGTCTATCTATCTATCTATCTATCTATCTATCTATCTATCTATCTATCTATCTATCTATCCATCTATCTATCTATCCATCCATCCATGCACCCACCCACCCATCTTTCTTTCTTTCTTTCTTTCTTTCTTTCTTTCTTTCTTTCTTTCTTTCTTTCTTTCTTTCTTTCTTTCTTTCTTTCTTTCTTTCTTTCTTTCTTTCTCTTTCCCCCAACCACCTTAATACTGAGAAAGGTCTCATGAGTTACCATGATCATCTTTCCATGAGGGAATGTAAACGGTTCAACTTTTAAAAGTCCCTTATGAATTCTCTTTCCAGTTTATTTTTCCATGCTTTTCTCGAGTCTTTTGTTTGAAAGTCAAATTTTCTATTCAACTCTGATCTTTACAGAAAGAATGCTTGAAAGTCCTCTATTTCACTGAATGTCCATCCTACCCCAACCCCCCAAGTATTGTAATCAGTTTTACTTGGTAGGTGATTCTTGGTTTTAACTCTAACTACTCTGACCTCTCGAATATCATATTCTAAGCCCTTTGATCCTTTAATAGAGAAGCTGCTAGGTCTTGTGGTATCCTGATCGTATTTCCACAGTAATCAAATTGTTTCTTTGTGGTTGTTTGCAATATTTTCTCCTTGATCTGAGAACTCTGGAATTTGGCTACAGTATTCCTAGGAGTTTTCCTTTTGGGATCTCTTTCAAGATCTGATCACTCAATTTTTACAATTTCTATTTTATCATTTGGTTCTAGAATATTAGGGCAGTTCTCCTTGATGATTTCTTGAAAGATGATGTCTAGGCTCTTATTTTGACCATGGCTTTCATGTAGTCTGATGATTTAAAAAATACATCTCTTGTTTACATTTTCATACATTTTCCAGGTGATTTATTTTTCCAATGAGATATTTCACATTATCTTATTTTTTCATTCTTTTGGTTCTGTTTTATAATTTCTTGATTTCTCATAAAGTCACTAGCTTCCATTTGTTCCATTCTACTTTTAAGGAATTATTTTCAACAGTGAGCTCTTGGACCTCCATTTCCATTTGGACAATTCTGCTTTTTAAGGCATTCTTCTCCTCATTGGCTTTTTTGACTTTTTTGCCATTTGGATTTGTCTACTTCTTACAAAAAATTCGTTTTACTTACATTTGGTTTGTAACATTCAGCTATACAATCCCTTGAGATAAAAATTGTCTCCCCCTACCTCTCCTCTGCCCTTCACCCCCCCCCACCATGGTAGCATGCAATTCAATATAGGCTCTACACATACTAATCATTGGACATTATTCAAGTAGTTTAGAAGAATTATAACCAATGGAATGAGCAATGAGAAAGAAGGAACAAAATAAACAAAAAAGAGAGAGCAAGTAGTTTGCTTCAATCTGCAGAGTCTGCAGTTATTTCTCTGGATATGGATAACTCTTTCCATCATGAGTCTTTTGGAGTTATCTCATAGCATTACATTGCTGAAAGGAGCCACATCAATCAAAGATAGTCATCACAGATAAAATGTCCTCATGGTTCTGTTCCCCATACTCAGCATCAGTTTATAGAAATCTCTACAGGTTATTATGAAGTTTATCTACTACTCATTTCTTTTAGCACAATAGTATTGCATTACATTCATATACCACAACTTCTTCAGCCATTCTCCAATTGGTGGGCATCCCCTTGATGTCCAATTCTTTGCCACCACAAAAGAGCTACTATAAATATCTTTGTACATATGGGACATTATGCCTCTTCCATGATCCTTTTGGGATACAGTGCTAGAAGTGATATTGATGGGTCAAAGGGTATGCACTTTTTTATAGTCCTTTGAGCATAGTTCCAGAATGCTCTCCAGAATGGTTGGATCAGTTCACAACTTCACCAACATTAGTGTTCCAATTGTACCAGATCCTCTCCAGAATCTATTATTTTCCTCTTTTGTCATGATAGCAAATTTGACCAGTGAGATGTAGTACCTCAGGATCGTTTTGATTAGCATTTCTCTAATCAATAGTGGTTTAGAGCTTTTTTCATATGCTTATAGATATCTTTAATTCCTTCAGCTGAAAACTGCCAGTTCATGTTCTTTCACTATTTATCAGTTGGGGAATGGCTTGTATTCTTATAAATTTTACTTAGATCTCTGTATATTTTATAAATGAGCCCTTTATCAGAGACATTGGTTGTCAAAAGTCTGCCCCAATCTTTCCATTTACCCTTAATCTTGGTTACATTCTCTTTATTTGTACAAAGACTTTTTAATTTAATGTAATTGAAATTATCCATTTTGCATTTCATAATGCTCTCATAATAACCCTTGTTTGGTCACAAAAATCTTTTTTTCTTCATAAATATGACAGTAAACTACTCCTTGCCCTCCCTGATTGCTTACAATATCAGCCTTTATACCTAGATAGTGCACCCATTTGGACTTGATTTTGTTATACAATGTAAACTATTGGTCAATGCCCTTTCATGAGCACCTTTTGGGCTTGAACCCTATTCATATTTCCCTTTGGGGCTTCACATATAAGCATTTTGACATAGTTTTCCTCTTCTGAATTTGTGTTTGGATGTTTCCTATTACCATAGTAGCTTTATGTCAGTGGTTCTCAACCTGTGGGTCATGACCCCTTTGGGGGTTGAACAACCCTTTCTCATGGGTCACCTAAGACCATGGAAAAACACATATTTCCAATGGTCTTAGGAACTGAAACACTGCTCCTCTATCCTTCTCCAGGTGGGTCCTCCCACATGCAGATATGCCCACATATGAGTATTAAAGGGTGGTGGCATAAGGAATGTTGAGAACCATTGCTTTATGTGGTCAGGGATCTTTTTTGTTGTTGTTATTTTTTTTAAGTTGTGCTCTTCTTATGAGGCATAGCAGGCACTGGGGGAGAGAGGCCTGATCAATGTCTTTCCACATGATATCCCTAAGGGCTTGTGGCTTGCCTACTGCACTTGGGTGACCCAGCTTAGTTGTACCTGTTGAGCTGGGACTGGCTGTTTGTCTTGTGTGCTGAGGCTGGTGGCCTCACAGATGGCTTAATATGCCGCTAGTCAACTGAACCAGGACTAAGGAGCCTTAGTTTCTGATCTCTGCCATGGCTAAAAGTCTCTTGCTGGTTTGCTTATACCCTGTCTGCTCTGGCATATGTTCCTCTTTTACCCAAGTGAGAGAGAACTTTTCTGAAGTTATTCTAAGTTATCATAAGGTGGGAAAATTGTTTCACTCTGTCTTTTTGTGGATACTGTCATTCCAGAATCTATTTAGAGGCTTGATTTATTATTGTTTCTGAAGGGAATTGTGCAGTGGTTTTACAACTTTCAGGCTTCTCTCAGACATTTTAAACTTGGCTATTTTTAAGTTTCCTTCTAGCTCAAAAATATATAGGCATCACAAGGTAACTTTTTACTATTTAATATTAAATTTGTAATGACACCCTTTATTCTTTATTTATATTCATTAATGTAATAAATGATAGAGATCGAACTGAATAAATCTACTTAGTTTATTAGGTTTTGTTGAGATATTCTTCCACATTTTTTTGGTCTATTTTATTTTTCCCCTCCACCACCCCACCCTGATTTATGTTTTCCATACCTGGTCTTTATCACTTTCTTTATCATCTGACTATTTAGGTATTTACAATTTAAAATAAATTTATTAGACAAAATATGAATGTTCTTTGTGTGGTACAATGACAGTTTCAATTTCTTGCAATTTGATAGAAATTTTCTAATTACAACTTTTTACTACTGTACTATTTAACAATTAAAATAAGACTCAATTAGTCAAGCATTAGAATAAACTAAAGCAATATGAAGAAAATGAAAAGAAATACTTAGTCTCCTCTCAATTTCAATTTTTGTATTCCTTCTATTTTGAAAAATAGAGGCATTAGTCTAATATTCTTGAATTTCACATGAATTATATGTGTATATATGTGTAAAGTGTACATACATATGCATGATATGTCTTTAATGAGTTTAAGTGATTTTTAACATAAGCTCATACAAATGAGTTTATATATGTTCATACATGCACATATATGTGTGTGTATATATATATATACATATAGATGTACTTATCTGAACTCAAAAATCAGGTTGCTTTATCGTTTCAAAGTATTCTAAGCACTTCAGACAACCAGTTTTGTTGACTGAGTCTCCTATATTAGGGTGATAGAATCATTTTTGTCAGCTGAACAGATAAGGGTTTTTGGCAAAAAAAATTGTTTTCTTGATAGATTGTGATTGTTTTGTGACAAAATGTGCTTAGCTGACAATATACATCAAGGTGTCTGACAAAATGAATTCTGTATGAATGGCTTCATAGTCAACACAATGAATTACATCTACAGAAAGATGGGGATTTAGCGTTGAACAACTCCCTATCTATGCAGAACTAATCACCATTCTTCAAAATAATATTATTGAAGCACAATTTTATATACTAACAGAACTGCCAGCCTTCTCATTATAATACCTACTTTTAAGAATTGTGTAACTTTGCTAGAAAAATTATCCTACAAATCTTAACTCATAAAAGTTGATTCTGTACATAAAAACCTGGATTTTTGTTTGTCTGTTTTATTAGAAATGTTGCTTGCATTTTACTTATTTCTCTTGGAATTTACCATACTAGCATGCTAGAAGATTTATTATTTTTGTACAATTAAAATTTTTTAATGTTTTCATCAAAGATATCTCCTTTAGATTCATGGAGTTATTGCTAAAAGATATTATAAAGATTATCTATTTAAAAGCTTTAACTTTATAGATGAGGAAACTGAGGCCCAGAAATGTCAGGTACCTTGCCTGAGATGACATATGTAGTAAAGAATCAAATTTGAATGCCCTTTTAATTTCTCTCTTTTCAATCAATAGAGTATGACAAATTGGTCACTACTATAAAAAATATTGTAAAATTAGCAAGAGCCACATTGTACCAAAATTCAGCACCAAATCCAGAGAAAAGATGAATATTACCTGCTACAGAAACATTTCTTATGTTTTAGGTATAATATATGGTTGTGTGCTTTTCTCCTTTATATTTGTCATCAGAAAACTTTAGAAGTTTCCTTAAAGAATACCTGATACAATAACTTCTTATCCTTTTTTCTTTTTTACAAAAGAAGAAACTGAGGCACAAGGTGTTTAATCAAGTGATAAAAGGTCTGGTTCTCTGACTGCAAATTCCAGTGTATCAAGCTGCCTGAAATAAGCTTCTAGTATTAAATCATTTTGCCTGATGTTTAAAAGAAGAGAATTTTGAAAATAATATGTTTCTTGATGTTCAAAGGAATATCTCAAAATGGAAAAAAGAATCAGTATACTGGCAACTATATACTTTATGCTTTTATTTTAGGGGAAACTGTCACTGTGAGAGAAATTTTTCTGCCAATGAAGATCATAAGACTTACATACCTGTAATGAGCTTTAATTCTTGATCATGTCTTTCCATAACTCTTTCATAGACCCAACACATGAAGGCTTACTTTTGTTTTACTATGCTACACCCTACTTAAAGCTTACCACACTTTGTTCCATGCCTCTTTAGGTTATTCACAATTTAATTATTATGAGAGAATACTATTACATGACTATAGTATCTGTGATAAAATAATGTTTTTTAAGAAACAGCAGAGGGGGCGGCTAGGTGGCTCAGTGAATAGAGCACCGGCCCTGGAGACAGGAGGACCTGAGTTCAAATCCGGCCTCAGACACTTAACAAAAAAACTAGCTGTGTGACCTTGGGCAAGTCACTTAACCCCCAACTGCCCTCCAAAAAGCAAAAAAAAAGAAAAAAAAAGAAACAGCAGAAAGATCATTGACAGCAAAGAAATGTCTTCAATATGACTGATTGATGTTGAGTACTACATTACTCAAGACCTATAGTATCTATCCATAACATATATATATATATATATATATATGTTATGGACCCACTCAAAGAGCTTTCCTTCCAGTTGTCGGTCTTAGCACTACTTAATAATATCTACAAGTAAGTTCTTCCCTGCCCCTCACACCTCATATAACATTTCTATGGATTTCCCTGAAGAAGTTATAGAGAATATTTTATTAATTAAATTTCAGTTATAAAAGGATATTCCAAAGAAACCAGTCATGTTGTTTGCCACCACAGATGCCACAGTATTTTGCCATTTGTACTTTGCATTTCATTAGCCTTCTCAGCTCCCACAATCTTCATATTTTACCTCAATCACTAGCAAAGATATCCATAGATCATATCTTCCCATAACTAGGCCATTACCAGGTCTCTAACTCATCATTTACCATAGGATCATCACTTTCTGTCCTTTCATCACTCATTCTTCCTATGATTCAGACAATCTCTGTTCTGAGAGGTGTGTATTATTCTCCAACATCAGAAATACTTGTAGTGAGTTCCAGAAAAGTTCTAAATAGTCATACTCCTATGTGAATGTGGGTCAAAAAGAGGAGATGTTTATGTTTGCTTTATTGAATGTAATGGTAATCACTTTGATATTTAGGGCTACGTAGATCAGATACTTAGGGCTAAGTAGATCATATACTTAGGGTTAAATAGATCCTAGTAACTTAGGGCTAAGTACAGAACTCTGTCCATGGGTGAAAAGATGTGAATTCCCCTGTTGAGGTGGAAGAATACTATTGGCTGAGACACTCCCCTGTTGACTTGGGAGAAGGCCAGTGCTTATAAGAAATAATTTTATAGAGACAGACAGATTTTGGATTTGGTTCCTCAGTGAAGCTGGCTGAAGATATGAACAGGATGGGACTTTGTTTGTTGGTGGCCTGGCTGATCCTTGAGTTCCAGGCAAGAGAAGTCCTGAAGGGTTTGAGGTGTGCTGAACCTTGTGAACTTCAGTGTGTGCCGGGGATTGCCCTGAGGACTGGATAAGGACCTGGGAACTGTTCATCTCTGAG
>JAQQSW010018150.1:0-11310 GCA_028646575.1 Pseudocheirus occidentalis | reverse complement strand
CTCTGGGACTAGAAAGATTTATAAGTGAATTCTATCAAACATTTAAAGAACAATTAATTCTAGTACTATATAAATGCATTGAGAAAACAGGTTAAGAAGGAATCTTACCATTTTTTAAGATATGAAAATTGTTTTAATACCTAAACCAGGAAGAGCCAAAACATAAAAAAAAGAAAATTATGGATCAATTTCCCTAGTGAATATGGATGCAAAAATTATATATAAATATTAGAAAAAAGATCACAGAAACTTTCAATTCAATACAGTATGACCAGATGGAACTTATGCCAGGAATGCAGGATGGGTTTGATATTAAGGGAAAAAAAACACCTGATGAAGTATAGCAGCAAAAGATAGAAAGAGTAATTATATTTAAAGTTACTGTAGACATAATAAAATGTTTGAGGGTCTACCTGTTGACAAAAAACCAGGAACTATATGAACACAGTTACAAACACTTTCTTCACAAATAAACGCAAATCTAAATAATGGGGAAAAAATGAAAATATCAGTTGCTCATGGATAGGCTGAGCTAATATTTTAATTTAAAAAAGAGATTTCTACCTAAATTAAATTACTTATTCAGTGCCATATCAATAGACTACCAAAAATATTTCATAGAGCTAATGAAAATCATAGCAAAATTCATCTGGAAGAACAAAAGGTCCAGAATTCAAAGGTAGGTGACACAGTTGTACTAGATCAAAAACTGTATTTAAAAAGTAGCAATTGTTAAAATTATTTGGTACTGGATAAGAAATAAAGTAGTGGATCAGTGGAATAGGTTAAGCTACTCAAAACACAGCAATCAATGACTATAACAATCTAGTGCTTGATAAACCCAAACACTCCAGTTTCTGGAATAAGAACTTACTATTTAACAAAAGCTGCAATTAAAACTGAAAAAAAAATAGTATGACAGGACCTAGGCAGAGATCAGCATCTTATATCCTACAGCAAGGTAAAGTCAAGATGGGTACACATTTTAGACATAAAGGGTGAAACTATTAGCAAATCAGAAGAACTAGGAAACTGTCTGAAATATGGGGAAGACTTTATGACCAAACTAGAGCTATAGAATATTATGAAATGCAAAATGGGTAATACTGATTACATTAAATTAGAAATGTTTTGTACAAACAAAGCCAATGCAGCCAAGATTAGAAGGGAAGGAGAAAGCTTGAAAACATTTTTTTTCTATAGCCAGGGTCTCTGATAAAGTCCTCATTTCTAAAATATATAGAAAAATGAGTCAAATTTGTAGGAACACAAGTCACCCCCCCCAATTGATAAATTGTGTAAGATTATGAAAAGGCAGTCTTCTGATTAAGCAATTAAAGCTACCTATAGTCATAAGAAACAAATGCTTTAAATTACTATTAGAGAAATGCAAATTAAAACCACTCTGAGGTACCTCATCACACCTATCAGATTGGCTTAAATGATAAAGCAAGGAAATCATAAATAGAGAAGATACGGGGAAATTGGAACATAAACACATTGCTGATGTAGTTGGGAAGTGATCCAGTCATTCTGGAGAAGAATTTGGAACTATGCCAAAATATCTATGAAATTATTCATGCCCTTTGGTTCAACAAAACCATTACTAGCTCTGTGTACCAAAGAGATCATAAAAAGGGGGCCACAAGTACAAAAATATTTGCAACAACTCTTTTTTATGTCAAAGAATTGCATATTAAGGGGATACCCATCAATTGGGTAATGACTGAACAAGTTGTGGTATATGAATGTAATGGAATAGTATTTTTCCATAAGAAATGGTGAGCAGACAGATTTCAGGGTGGGGGGGAAGAAAAAAACAAAAACAAAAACTTGGATAGTCTTGCTTGAAGTTGTGCTGTGTGAAGTAAGCAGAACAAGGAGATCACTGTACACAGTAACATCAACACTGTGAGATAACTTTCTTTGACTTAGTATTTCTCAGCAATGCAAGGATCTAAGATAATTCCAAAAGGTTTATGATGAAAAATGCTATTCACATTCAGAGAAAGAACTCTGGAGTCAAAATTCAGATTGAAGCTTATTATTTTCTTTTTTTTTTAATATATATTTTCACCTTTTGTTGTGATTCATCTTTCACAATATGACTAATGTGGAAATGTTTAATATGATTGTATACATATAGCCTACATTAGATTGTACACCATATTGGGGAGGGGGAAAGGGAGGAGAGGGACACAATTTAGAACTCAAAATCTTGTGGAAATAAATGTTGAAAACTAAAAATTACTTAGCTTCAAAAAGGATTTCTGGAAAATTAATGAGTGGAAGACAGGGATACATTCAGAAATGGGTAGTAGGCAATGGAGTTCCAAGACAATGCTCAGTCCTGTATTAAGTGCCAGAAAAAGGGTCCCCTGCAATCTTTCTTTTCAGTTGGTCAGTTCCCAAAGCTGCTGCTGCTACTGGTATACTTGTTTCAGAGCCCCATAGGGGATCTTGTGCTGCGTTCTCACTTAACTTCTACCTCAGTCTCACAAAACTCTCCTTCCATTGGAAGATTTTTTGGCTGGAAAATTCCCTCACCTTAATCTTTTGTTTAATATGCTACTTGAGAATTATATTTTATTAGCTTTTTTATAGTTGTTTGAAAGAGAATGTTGGGACTATTTAGTTTGAATTCTCTCTTAACTGGCTCCGACTCTGAGAAAATATGTAGATACTCATACACACATATGTATATGAATTTACATATACATATATTTATACCCATGTAAATTATGTATATATCCATATAAATATATGTGTTTGTCTACACACACACACATACATATTATTATCAAATGGATTTAGACATTTTAATTTACCTTGGAAGGGAAGGGAATAATCATTTATTAAGTTCCTACTATATGCATCGCATTGTCAAGTGCTTTAAAAGTAAATAATTTGAATGGATTCAAAGAATAGTTTTCAGTGGGGCAATAGCAGAAAGTTAGGCTATTTATAGTGTGGTGTACAATAGATACACCTGCATAGTTTACAGGAATAGGCAGCTGAGACAACTTCACTCTGCTCTGCCCACCTGAGACCTCAACTGGAGTACAATATTTACTTCTGGGCACCACAGCTTAAGAAGGACATTGATAAGTTGGAGAGTATTTAAAAGAGAAATAAGAGAGGAAAGGGCCTTGAGTCTATTTCTTATGAGGAATATATTAAGGAGCTGGGAATGTTTAGCCTAGATAAAAAAATACCCAAAGGGTACATTGATTATTTTCAAGAACTTGAAATATAATAATAATTAGAATAAGGGGAATTTAACTACTAATTGAATACATATTTGTGTATATGTTCTGGACAGCTTCTGAGATGGGATATTTGATTACTCTCTCCAGATAATTCCCAAATATTAAAAGCAATTTCTCTTTAACTGAATCTTACATGTCCAGGGTTACCACTCAGTCTTTGTAAAAGTAAAAGCAGAATCTCCTACATAACTTACTGTACGTAATATGATGGAGATTATTGTGCAGTGTCATACACAGATAACTGGGTTCCCCAAAGATGAAGATGTTTCATAGATCACAAGTGACTGAAACATTTTTCATGGGTCTGCAGCTCAACTTTGTGTTTCATTCCCTTCCCCTTGTGGGGAGGGCAAGCAGCAGTAAATCCTCAGCATCAGTGATCTTATGTGAACATGAATCTTCAGCAGAATGTGATTTGAGAATGAACCATTCTCACTTTTATACATGGAAATCTTTTCTATTGATAATTCTCCAGCAAATCATTGCCTTTTACTAAGTCCAGAAGGCTATAGGAGAATTGCTGGCTAAGGTAAAAGCTTCTTTGCCAATCTTTCCCAATTCACAGTTGATTTCTTGGCAAGCTTGCTTTTGGCATGTAGTCAACTCCTTCGTTGGCCTTAGACACATGTGGCTATTATCTAGATTAGAGATCTGGACTGGCAAATTTCTTCTAATTATCCTAAGGATAATATATACATGCTCTAACCTTGGAAGGTGAATGTTATCTCAAGCAAGACAGCCTGTACAGTTACTGTTCTAATGTTTATCTTGAGGATGACTATGAAAGAAATTCATTTCTATGTCAAAGCTGAGAAACTCACAAAAATCTTAACAGGGAAAAATGTTGAACTTTTACTTAGTCATCTAAAATGTTAAATCATGTATAGTATTTTAAATAAAAATAACTTCATATGAAAGTTAACATAAATGACTATTTTTAGAAATAAGGATTTCAGGCACAGCAAAGTCCAAGAAAGGAGTTGCCCTGACAATTTAGTGTACAAAAATCAATATATTGAACTAAACTCATGAAGGTTTGATCCTTCACTTAACCTTTTGTTTAAAGGCAGAAATTAATATAACAGTAGTATATTTAATTTTGAAGTGGGTATCAGCAGTAATGAAAAATAATAGTCAATAAAATAGACACCTAGGGGTGGCTAGGTGGCGCAGTGAATAGAGCACTGGCCCTGGAGCCAGAAGTACCTGAGTTCAAATCCGGCCTCAGACACTTAACACAAAAACTAGCCTTTGTGATAAAGGAAATATTTACACTTGGTCTTTTACTCTTTGACCAAGACAGACAGGTCAGAATTGTGGCTCTCAGATGATCATTAGAATGAACCCAGCTTTCATTATTATATGCATTATCTCATTGATTATTAACCAATCAGAGTTTATTTCAACCATCAGGTGTACCCCTCCCCTTTTCCAAAGGCTTTACAAATATTAAAGTTTCCACAAATTAAGTCTCTTTGGTCTCTGAGAGTAAAAAATGTTCCCATTTTGTTGACTACTTGCTAACTGAAAATAATAAAACTGATTGCAATTTTTCTGGAAAAAAAATCAAAGAAATTTGGCCTTTTAGGAAATTTAATGGATTAATAGGGAAAGAGAAGGAATTTCGGCAGAAGAAAATTATAAATTTAGTTCTAGATGTTAGAAATAACATGGTATGTATAACAGAAAACAAGAAACTGACCTAACAAATATTTGGCTTATATTCAAAGTAGCAAAAGTTAAAGTATCATATTAAAGGTTCTTCACCTTTATTGAAGGCCTTAAATATACTTTTTTGTAATTGCCCTGAAAAACAAAAATGATGTCACTACTGTTCCTTTGATAGGAAAAAAATATGATAAAATTTGTATAGGAGAAAAATTAATTTGATAGTACCTTGCATGTTGAAGGTAGTGGGAAGGTAAATTCAAGGTAGGGATGTACATTAGTACTTCGTCTATTTCAGTAATCTAAATATAAAATTCTGAAGTTATAAGCTACCTAAGTTGGTAGTAGTGAAATCAAAGAGAATAGAAGAATAAAATATGCTGTAAAGAGAGAATAGACAGAACCTCATTTATGATTAGATTTAGTCTTCCATGCACTTCTCAAATGATAATAGGGTGAGACAACACAGCTCAAATTTTCTAAGGATTTGAGAACAATAGGTTTTATGAACAAGAACATGTCTAATTCAATTCAAATAGTATATTAAGAGAGGAGATTTGAAGATATAACTTCTGAGCTCTAAATTCAATGGGTAGTCAAGTGCACTATGCATTCCCTCTCTCATTTCTAAATTTAGTACTGGTTCTACTGTACCATAAAAGCCGTCTTCCTTTGGACTTCCATATTTTATAGCTTAGAATTATGCTAAATGTAAATGTAAAGTATCCATAAATCACTTGTAATGTTTTAACCATACATGTCTTATGTTCCCCTGCAAACCTTGAAACTACTAAATGTCTACTATTAACACAGTGAAAGCTTCTCTTTCACTATTTTACACCAAACAGAATTTTTAAAAGACATCATAAGAAAGATTGGTTCTAGATCTAAATTATGTTTTTAGACAGTTATAATGGCAAGAAGAAGGGGAAGACAAAGAATAGCAATAAGAAGAAGAGAAGAAGAAGAAGACATAGAAGGAAGAAGAGGGGGAAGTGGAGGAAGAGGAGGATGGAAAAGAAGAAGAAGAAGAAGAAAAAGAAGAAGGAGAAGAAGAAGAAGGAAAAGAAGAAGAAGAAGAAGAAGGAGAAGAAGAAGGAGAAGAAGAAGAAGAGCATCAACAATAGGATAGAGGAGGAGGAAGGGAACAAAGATGAATAGGATAATGACAAGAATGAGGAAGAGGGTTATAAGTAAGAAGAACAAGAAACAAGAAGAAAATATATCAAATATCCCTTTACACTAGCTATTTTGCCCTATTTCTCAAACTAATAAAAATTACACTCTTAAAGAGTTTTGCTTTTCATTCATGCTGATTGCACAAGCCAAGAACAGGTAAAGATGAAAATAAAAACACAATTTTCATTCTGTAGAAAATCCAGAAATTGCTTGATAGAGGCCTGTGATTCCAAGATCCATTTGAAAGTCTCTACTGTGTTCTGATGCATGTAATTCATTCAAATGGGCGTAAGTAGCATTATCAGTGACTCTCCTAAAAATGTGTGTACTTATTGTCATTAGTCTATTTCTCTATTGTCTTTTTGACAAACTGACAGATTATAGCAAAGAAGGTTATTACAACAGAAGAAAAGTTTTATGGCTGAGACTAGATTGGTGAGACTTGAAAATCAAACTCCTTCTTGGTGCACTGATTCTGATGGACAATATGTATAAAGTCTCTGTGTAGCAAAATGACCAAATTTAGGAACTTTGTGTTATTTATGTTTCATTTTTGATAATTAAAATTCATATTACAAATGACAAGGGTTGAAATTCATTAAGATTAATCCATGTGCTCAGTTTCTTCATTAGAGAATAATATCTTGGCAATGCATGGAGGTGGATGCAGGTTATGGAGCCAGATGCAGGGGATGGAGATGGACACTGGGAAAAGATGATCCACCAACCAGAGACCATTCCCAGGCCCATCACCAGAGGACTGGGAATCTGTCAGAGCTGAATAAGAGACAAAGGCTGTACCTCAAAGTGAGGGAAAATAGATTGCAAAGACAATGACTTTAGAATCCTATTATTGTTAGTGCAAAGAACCAAATTAAGAAGGAGATAGCATTGACTCTACACCCACAGGTGAAGCTTCAAAAGGGAATATGAATTGGTCATGACCCCAGAAAGTGTTCTTGAAAGAGCTCAAGTAGTATGTTAAAAACCAAATTAGAGAGGTAGAATATAGACTGACCAATTCTTTTAAAATTACCATTGCAAAAAAAATCATTGGAGAAAGCAGATTCATAAAAACTAAAATGTGTGAAATGGAAAAAAAAGAATTTCAAAATCTAACTGCAGAATATAAAAACCTAAAAATGATATCTGGATATGTAGAAAAGGATCTTCAAAAATTAACTGAGGAAAATATTTTGCTAAAAGTTAGAATCAGGCAAAACAAAGCTTATGCCTCTATGAGGCATCAAGAATCAGTCAAACAGTCAAAAATGAAAAATTAGAAAAAGAGGTAAAATATCTCAATGGAAAAATAAGTGACCTGAAGAAGAGCTCTGGGAGAGATAATCTAAGAATTATTGGTCTACCAGAAAGTCACGATGAAAAAAAAGAGCTTGGACAACATCTTCCAAGCAATCATCAGGGAAAAGTGCCTTGAAGTTCTAGAACAAGAGAGTAAAATAATGTTTACAAATCCACTGGAAACTTCCTGAAAGATATCCCAAACTGAAAACTCAGAGAAATGTTGTAGCCAAATTCTGAGACTATCAGGTAAAGGAGAAAATACTCCAAGCAGCCAGAAAGAAACAAGTCATATGCCACAGATCTACAGTCAGGATCACACAGGACCTAGCAGATTCTACACTGAATGATCCGAAGGATGGGTATGTGGTATTTCATAAGGAGAAGGAGCTTGGGTTACAATCAACAATCAGAAATACAGCAAAACTGAGCATAATCTTTCAGGCAAGGAGATGATCATTCAATGAAATAAGGGACTTCCAGACTTCTTGATGAAAAAGCAGAGCTCAATGGAAAATGTGATCTCTGAATACAAGATTCAAGGGAGACATATAAAGGTAAAGAGCAAAAACAAACACACATGCACACACACTTTGTTTACATCCCTATATGGGAAGTTGATACCTGTTAATATTGAGAATTATAAATTTATTGCAACATTTAAAAGGGATGTAGATAAAAAGAAGGTGCGGATATAAATGAACTAAAATGATGATTAAAAAAAACTTATTAAAGGGGTACAAAGAGGCATATTATAGTAGAGGGAAAGAAGGGAGGGAGATGAGCGTTAGATGAATTTTGTCCTCATTGGTTATGGTGTAAGGAAGTAATAACATAATCAGTTAAGTGTAAGACTCTATCACGAAGAGACATAAAATTTATCAGTATAGAGCAGTGGTTCTCAACCTTCCTAAGGCTGCAGTCTTTTAATACAGCTCCTCATGTTGTGGTGACCCCCAACCATAAAATTATTTTCATTGCTCATTCATAACTGTAATTTTGCTACTGTTATGAATCATAATGTAAATATCTGATATGCAGGATGTATTCAAATTGAACATAACACACAGGTTGAGAACTGCTGATATAGAGGGAAATAGGGGAGGGAGAGAAGCATTGAATGAGGTTTATTCTCATCAACCTTGGTTCAAAGAAGAAATAACATACTAAGCCAAATTCAAAAATCTATCTTGCACTATAGACAGTAGGAGCAGGAAGGGTTAAGAAAATACGAGGTTATTAGAAGAGAGGGAAAAAGCAGTAAGGTGGAAGGAGGGGTATGAAAATGGAGGGGGATTGATAGGAGGGAAAAATGAGGGGGGAGGCAGAAAAAAGGAAAACATTTTTTAAAAAAAACATGTTTTTAAAACTTTGACTTCCAGATTTTTTCCCATCTGCCTTGCTCACCTGCCCCCACTGGGAAAATAAGCAATTCAATATAGATTATACATGTGTAGTTTCCCAAACCATTTCCATAGAAGTTTTATTGTGAAAGACTAACTATATCTCCCTCCATCCTAACCTGCCTCCCACTTATTCTATTTTCTCTTTTGATCCTATCCCTTTACAAAAATGTTTGCTCTAAATACCCTCTCCCACAATCTGATCTCCCTTTTATCACCTCCCCTTAACCCATACCTCCTATTTTCCTGTAGGGTAAAATACCCAATTGGGTGTTTATGTTATTCTTTCCTTAAGCCAAGTTCAATGAAAATAAGTTTGTTCAGTTCCCTTTTCCCTTCCTGCTCTTCCCATCCATTGTCATATTTTCTTCTTGTCTCTATTATATGAGATAATTTACCCTGATATATCTCTCCCTTTCTCCTTCCAATAAGTTCTCTCACCTCTAAATATTATTTTTTATATATCATCCCTTCATAGTCAATTCCTCATGTGTCCTCTGTCTATGGATACATGAAGATATATATGCCCACACTCACATGTATATTTATATACATATACATCCTCTTATGCATACAAATGTATATGTATACACACATGCATATATGTGTGTATATACACATACATACATACATATACATTTCCTTCAACTATCCTTATACTGAGAAAAATCTCATGAGTTAGAATTATCATTTTTCCACGTATGAATGTAAATAGTTCAACTTTAATAAGTTCTTTATAATTTCAAGGTCACACGGCCAGTTTTTTGTGTTAAATGCATGAGGCCAGATTTGAACTCAGGTACTCCTAACTCCAGGGCTGGTGCTCTATTCACTGTGCCACCTAGCCGCCCCTATAATTTCATTTTTCCTTTTTATCTTCTCATACTTCTCTTGCTTCTTCTAAATGAAAGTTAAAATTTCTATTCAGCTCTGGTTTTTTAATCAAGAATTCTAGAAAATCCTCTATTTCATTGAATGACCACATATTCCCCCTATTGCAATACACTCAGTTTTGCTGGACAAATGATTCTTGGTTTTTAATCTGACCTCCTTTGACCTCTGGAATATCATATTCCAAGCCCTTTAATCCCTTAATATAAAAGCTGCTAGGTCTTGTGTTATCACGATTGTGTTTCCACAATACTCAAATTGTTTCTTCCTTATTGTTTGAAATATTTTCTCCTTGACCAGGGAACTCTGGAATTTGGCTTTAATATGCCCAGGAGTTTTCTTTTTAGGATATTTTTCAAGAGGTGATTGGCAACTTTTTCAACTTCTATTTTGTCCTATGGTTCTAGAATATCAGGGCAATTTTGATGGATAATTTCTTGAAAGATGGTGTCTAGTCTCTTTTTTGATTATAGTCTTTTTTGATCAGATAGTTCAATAATTTTTAAATTACCTCTCCTGGATCTATTTTCCCGGTCAGTGATTTTTCCAATGAGATATTTTACATTGCCTCATATTTTTTTCATTTGTTTGTTTCTGTTTTATAGTATCTTGATTTCTCATAAAGTCATTAGCTTCCAATTGTTCTGATCTAATTTTGAATGAGTTATTTTCTTCAATGAGTTATTCAACTTCCTTTTCCATCTGGCAAATTTACCTTTAAAGGCTACTCTTCTCCTCACTGGCTTTTTAGCTTCTTTTGCCATTTGAGTGTGGCAGCTCTTTCTCTGCAACTCATCTTGCCAATTACTTGAGTTTCAAGTTCTTTGCCATGGTACAATTCTGTTTACAGAGTGGAGAGGTCTTTGTCCCAAATAGCTCAGGTTTTCACAGATGATGGAGCTATTAGGAGGGCGCCGTTTCTATAGCCCTCAAAAGCTCTGCTTCACTAGCCACACACCCCAGGATCACCACACAAGACTATGATCTTGATCCAAGCAGGTTAAAGCAAGAGTGATTATCCTCTGAATGGGAACTTAGTCCCTTTTATGATCTGCAGGACAGGAGCTCCTGGGGCAGCAACATGTTGGAGCCACCACTCCACCACCACTTCTAGCTCCAGGGGCAGGACAACACTCTTCCATCCCCTCCCCTTTTCCAACAGATTTCTACACTTGCATTTTTATGTTGTCTTTGATGTTTATACATTGAGAATTCTGGAAATCACCATAGCTGCTGTTGATTGACTCTCCTGAACTCTCCTCCGGCTGCCACTGGTTAGGAAAACCCTGGTGTGGCTCACACAAGACTGCATTTGGCTCCCACCTCAATGTGATGGGTCCTTCCTTTCCACCTTCCAGGCTGCTTTCAGAGAGAGATTTGTTTCTCTCTGTCACTTTGTATGTTCTGTAGCTCTAAAGTTTGTTTAGAGTCATTTTTTACCACTATTGGAAGTTTGATCCACTCATTCCTCAATATAAAATTATTTAGGTTCCAATTAATTTTTAGTCTATCCTTCCATGGCCCATTATTATATAAATTTTATATAGTATAATGGTCTGATAAGAATGAATTTAATATTTCTGCCCTTCTACACTGGG
>JAQQSW010018149.1:0-11310 GCA_028646575.1 Pseudocheirus occidentalis | reverse complement strand
GCTGCCTGTAGCAACAGATGTGCTTTCTGTCTTTTGGAGAGTTTTGGAGCTAGAAAATCTGTTTAGAGTCCCATTTTATGAGTTTTTAGCGTGTTTGTGTGAGAGCTGCGGTGCTTTGCTGCTTCTACACTGCCATCTTGGCTCCGCCGCCTCATGCATTCATCTTGACAAACTTACATATGCATTATGATGTTCCTTTAACTTCCTTGACACTCAAACTCTTCAGCTCCTATGACCTACTCTTCTACTCCAGCTATACATAGGGATGATCATACCCTTGAACTTACCATCACACACAAGTATTCAACTTTTATGTTGAAAAAACTTCCTTTTACTAGTCATACTCTTTTGTCTTCTTATTTCATCCTATTCCTTACCATCTCTGAAACCTGTACTTCATTCTGAAGATGAACTCCTTATTCCTCTAACCCTCACGAGTATACCCAGGTCATTTTCCCCTCACCGGGCTATGTAGTCCTTTCCTCCAAATATTGATCCTTTGATGAGCTTTATACTACTCTCTAGTCTCATGTTCCTTGCTGTTGTCTTGTCATTTTAACATGCCTTGTCAAACCCTAAAATTGAGTTTCTCTAACAATCTGCCTATCTCTTTCTTAATGACATGCCGTTGAAGAGAAATGGAGTAAGTTAGAAAATACTGTTGAGATTATCTATCTATCTATATATGTGTGTGTGTGTGTGTGTGTGTATTATACATTCATACATGCATGCATACACACAATAGAAGGATGTTTCATACTTTGCTTTCAAATTGCAGTATTGCGTTTGTCTCTATCATTTTTGTTTACCCCATGGCACATGCACAGTTTTATTTACAAGAATACAGGTTGTTACTTAAAAGATTTTATAAAAGCGATAGAACCTTCAGATATTCAGTCAATTAAATAATTCAATAAGCTCAAACTTCTAGGAAGGGTTTATGATAGACAAAAAAAAATGAGCCAAAGAGTGACCAAAGTTTGTCTTCAAATAGTAACCAAGATCCCTAGGGGCCAATTTGGGGCCAGTTGAAGTCCATTAGTTCAGGAAGAACTATCAGAGATCACCATGATCAATCATTTCTCACTCAATCTCACAGGGTTAAACTCTGCCCTCAGTTACATACACCCAACTTCCATTCAAGTCAGGAGTTATACACACATTCATGAGGGCAGACTTGGGCCATGTGAGTTGAGTGGAGAGTAATTGATGACTCTCTCCTTTCTGTTCTTGGTTCAGTAAGCACAGCAAGCAGCAGTAGCCTGCCTGTCTAAGCAGAGTGGGAGGGCTGGATAACAAATCCCTAGCCTGAAAAGGTGCCCCATCGGCACGGACAGCTGTTCTTCATTTGAACATATCGGTACCTTCAAGTTCATAACCATTCATATAAAGGGCAAACCCACACACATGTTCTATTTCATTTTGATCTTGTTTTTTTTCCCCTTTCTCCATTTCTGCATCTAATTTTCTTCTTTCAAATTTCATTTTTCTTTTCAGGTCCCTTTTTTCTATTATGTTATTTTCACTTCCTTACATTACAGTATTTCTATTTTTGACTGAAGACATAGATTTTTGATGTTGTTTTTATAACCCCGATTTTTGTTTAAAAAATAATAATTCTCTGTGACTCTTGGCATTTTAGTTAAAAAGTACTCATAAGAAACTCTAATTTCATCAGTGTATGTTTTCCCTGAAATGGTGTGCAATGCAAGCCATACCTGCCTAACAATCTTATCTTGCCAATCCAGCACAAGTCTCTTCTATGCCTCACCATATGTTCACTACAGGGAACCCACTCAAAATTCCCAGGAACTTCCTTAAGTTCCCTTGAATTTCTGAAAATGTTCCATAAGTACTGTCTATCAGTTATATCTCACTCTCACCACATAATACACCCATCAAAATTGTATTCATACATTTTTGATGAAATCCTTTCATTTCGATCCTTGCATACCCACTGACATCCTTTGTACTTCCTTGTTGGTAATGTATTCTATGTTGTTTATGCTGACCATGTGCCACTCTATTGCCTCAATTTTAGTTAAGGCTAGAATTTTTCATAATCCAGTCATACATCATTACTGGAATAATATTATTATTCCAAAACCTTCTTTTCTTCAGAAGTTTAGAGTAAAAAAAAAGTCATCCTAAAGGCAATCTAGCCTTCTGTTTTTCTTCCACTAAATTTTGAAATGAAGTCACTATCCATTTCCAATATATTTATCTAAGGCATATACCTACATGTGTGTATGTGTGCTATGAGGTAGAAAGGGAAGTACATTCTCTTTTCTATATTCATCCAATTGCAAATTGTGGTCCAGATATTCTTCCTTCATCCACAAAGGGACTAGTCAATATGCTGTTGACCTGATTTGTATTTTCGTGATGTTTGGAGTATACCAGGGGAGCTCTCCATCAACTATCATTTATTCTTGCTACATTACCATATGACTAACCCATCCTACATATATTTTGATTTTACTTTGTGTATAACAAGATCATTATAGATAGATAGATACAGATATCAAAATTAAAAGGCTTTGTAAGAAGTAGGCTAGATAATTATAATTTTAAAGTTGCAGATAAGTATTAGTCATATATTAAATCATATATTAGTCATATACATCAGTCATATATTACATATACATATATGTAATGTGGTAGACTAGATTGTAAATGGAGGAATCTGGAAGTCAATATAAGCAAAGAGTAAGATTAGATATGAAAAAACTGTATAGTAGAATATGTCTGGGTTTTGAGTTATATTCTAGCTATTTAGGTTTTCAGAGCAGCCTGCAGAAAAACCTATAGTGCCTATACTAGGATATATTGGAGATCCTGGAGATTTTATTTCATATCTCCACAAGAAAGTGAATATTGGATTGGGATGGAGCCAAGATGGCAGCATAGAAGCAGCAAGATCCCTCAGCTCCCACACTGCCACCCTAAACACCCATAAAATATGAGCCCAGACAAAGTCTAGGACTCTCAGACTCCCAAAAATACAGAAAACACATTTCTCACTGAAGGCAGCTCAGCAGCAGGGGCTCAACGTGGCAGCCAGGAGTAGAGGCTGGCCCAGCCTGAAACCGAGACCACGGCCAGGCCCAGGGCAGTGGGAAGGAACCGGGCTGAGCTGAGCTGAGCCGGGCTGCAGCCAGTCTTCAGAGGAGAGGATATACAGCCTCCAGCGCCTCCACATCTGCCAAGGTGTCAGAAACGGGACAGGAGAGGGGCAGCTTGCACCGGAGCAGGGACCAGCCCAGCCCAGAACTGGAGCCACCGTGGCCAGGCCAGACCCCAGGGTGGGCAGGAGGAACCAAGCCTCCAAAGCCACAGTGTGAGTCTACTTCAGAGAAGATCTATTGCACCTGAGGGAATCTTCACATCCAGCAAACTAGGATTAGACAGTCAGTGAAAGTGAAAGTGAAACTTTGAAAATTAATTTGGGGGAAGAAAAGCAGTTTAGCTAATCTGGCTCTGGGGCAAGGAAGCAGTGGAGGAGGGGAACTGCTGGAAACGGCAGCAGCCCACACTGGGCTGCTTCAGAGCCCCTAGCCTGCAGACTCCACAGGAGGGCTGAATCTATTGATCAGGGCCAAGTGCTCTTGCGTTGAGCGGCCTGGATCCAGATCGTGGTCTTGGGTGGTGGTCAAATAAAAAAAAAATTAAAAAAAAAAAGAAAGTGAATATTGTCAATAAAGAGAATCACACAAATATTTTGGTTTTCTAGTGCAGATAAAAGTTATGCTTATACTTAATTGAGTTGATCAACTGTGTAATAGTGTTATGTCTAAAAAAATTCTATACACCTTAATTAAAAAATACTTTATTGATAAAAATGCTAACCGTGATCTGAAGCTTCAACAAATTCTAATCTTTTTGTTGATGGAGAGTCTTGCCTCAATTTTGATGACTACTGACTGATCAGGGTGGTGATTGCTGAAGATTAGAATGGCTGTGATAATTTCTTAAAATAATTCAACAATGAAGTTTGCCACATCAGGTGACTCTTTCTTTCCTGAAAGAATTCTCTGTAGCATGTGATGCTATTTTACCCACATTAGAACTTTTTTTCAAAATTTATTAATGAAATTTATGTAATATTTTTCAATATTTTTGCATCTCAGGGAAAAGGAAATCCAATGAGAGCAAAAGAAATGGGAGCATTAACAGTCACTGGAACAGTCAGAACACAGAACTTAATATCAATTAAGTTCATGGTCTTATATGGGAAGTTAATGGTGTACCAACGCAATTAGAATAGTAATATAAAGATGACTGATTATAGATCACCATAATATATATTATAAGAATAATGAAAAAATTTGAAATATTGCAAGAGTTACCAAAATATGACACAGAGGCATGATATGAGCACCTGCTGTTGGAAAAATAGAGTCAAGGGACTGGCACCCACAGGGTTGCCATAAACCTTCAATATAATATAAAAGAGCATAAAAAACATAATGTCTGCAATTAAGTAAAGTTCAAAAAAAATTCATGACCATATATGCTATCCAAAATAAACATCAGCACCTTTTTTTATTCTAATATTCAAAGAGATCTGGGGCCTCATCAATGTGGCTGTTTCTTTCAGCAGTAGAAATTAAAGTCCATTAATGTCTACACCATCGCAACTTTATGTTGTTTCCTAAATTCACTATAATAGGTAGTCTGTTAAGCCTGTATTTGTTCTCTTAACATTCTGAGGATACCATTGGAGCACCTGGACTCCTCATCAGCTATTACTTCCTCTTGCTGTGTGACTGTATGATCAATGCATCTTCTTTTTGATCATGTGGTAGTCTGCATACCATTTCTCTTGTGAAAGTATATGGTTTTTGTGTTACAACCTATTCGTTCATATTAGGCACCTTTCTATTGCACTTTAGATGATTCTCATCTCCAGTTGTTGGGAGACTAGAATGTACTATGTTTTTTATCACCAGAACTTCTTTTTTTTTAATTTTGTTTTGTGTTTGCCAAAATCTCTGATTCAATTGGAATAGGAGACTTAGAGTTGGGGAACTCCATCTAAAGAGGGAGAACAAGATCTGTTCTTCAACTTATAGTCTTAAGAGAGTTGGCTAATTCTTTTAAATATTGAAAAGGTATTGGCATAAATACTTGGATCTCTGTTTGAAAAAGAAGTTTGAAGTCATTGAAACATCTATACAATCTTTCAAAGAAAATTTGGTCAGACGTCTTTTGTCTATTTTATTTGGGGCTCAATTTATTGCTCCATTTATGGATACTGTCCAATAAAAGCATAAGATTAGAAATTTAGACTGAGAAGTAACCATAAAGGCCTTTGAATGCAACCCCTTCATTTTACAGATGAGAAAACTGAGCCTAAAGGAGTTATGTGACTTGACCAAATTTTTAAGCATATGATCAGCTTTGCAAGGAAACAGGTGTCAGAAATAGGATATGAACAAAGATTTTTTGACTTTCATAGCAATGCTATTTCTTCTGTACTAAAGTGCCTCCTACATGTGTATGCATATATGTTTGTATATATTTTTAATGCACTATTTGCCACAATGTAAACATATGTGCATAGATATTCTCTATTGAAACAATTATTTATAGTCACTAATAATAATTACAATGAGAGTTTCTGTTCTCTATGTCTTTTAGTCAACTACATGATGGTAAGGATACAGAGTATCCCAAAAGTCTTAACTTAAAACTGAAACCTGTGTTAAGAATATAAACACACCCTGGATCATCAACCATAAAATACTGCCTCAGAAAACCTGACCCTTCTCTTTGAATACTATTATTAAGGATTCCCTCAATTCCTGAAAAAGGGTATTTTCCTAACAATGTTAGCTATAGAGGTCTGTAGCTATTGATATTCTCTCAGTTGCTTTTCTCTGATAATAATCAGATCAATAATAATCTTAAAATTTAATTATTTAGATAATGATGCATGAATTAATTACTATTCTTAAAATCTATAAAATAACCTAATTAGAAAACAAAAATTTAAAAACACACCTATTTAAATTCAAATATGCTAGAGCCACCTTAACTATTTTAACTTTCACTCTTCAAATTATTTCCTTTTTTTCTCCTCTATGAGCTGCCATCAGAATATTTTCATAACTTCTGGCCTCATTTCTTCCAACTCATCCTCCCCAGTTACACAGAATACAGGTGTTCTCTCTTTAGTATCACAGTTACCAACTGTGAGCACTAAATATACCCAAGTGGCTTTGGCTTCTGCTGGCCTGTGTCATTTCTCTTACCATCTGCTGTTCCAAAATCTGAATCTAAATTTGCCCCTTTTAAAAAATTTTTTTGAGTTCTGAACCATTTTTAAAGGAGTCGTAGGTAAGCAAATTGTGTCCTAATGCTCCTAATTCACTTATTTGGGCCATTTTCTCTAATGAATGATCGTTTCTGATTTATTCCTTAGATTCACCAAAAGGGCCTGAGAGTTGTAACTTCCACAGCCCCCACTGATGTGAACTTCACAGGTAGACATGAAATTCCAACCTGGCATGAATTTGTTGTTTTGATTCAAGTAATCAACTTAAGCATATATTATTTAAAGTGAACAGAACTACTCTAGCCAGCCCCAACCTTCATTAACCTGTTGAAATTAAATTAATCACCTCCTATTGACTCCGCCAATACCTTGTAAAATTACTTTGGTGGATAAAATAACTCAATCATAATTCATTTCTCTGGTGTGGTTGCAAGTATTATCTGAGAAAACATCAAAGTAAATCACTGCTTTAAAATGCATTGTGCACCATCTACAAATTGAATTGCTATTGGATGTATATTTAGGGTCTATCAGAGAATGTACTTCATAAGAAAAAGATATTAAATCAAGTCTTTTTGACTACTGTTTTTTTAATGAAATAAACTTTGACGATAATGAATTATTTTAGACACAAAAGCAAGAGGCCAAGAAAGCACAGAAAAAGAACACAGAAACCATGAGTCACTTGGATGAATTTAGTGCCCCCAAGTATATTCTTTCCCTCTGCCTTCCCACTGCTTAAGAGCAAGCATCTAAGCTAGTTCTTCAATTTCCAACATTGGGATCTTTAGATAAAGGCACAAATGTTTATTTGTTTAATTGATTGTATTCAAATGATTTTTATTACCTAAAAATCACCTCACTACTGGATATTATCTATGATTCTGATAATAAAATAGGGGGTATTTAAATGATATGCTATTGATCTCCAACAAGAATCCTGCTTGAGGAGAATAACAGGCAATGTCTGGCTTCATTACCCTTTTAGGGCCTTAATGTACAATATTTATTAGCGTATCTGCTTTTTCTTGGCCCATAACAATTCTTCTATCCAATTTCGTAGCTATTTGTGGTAAATGCCTCCAACTTCCTGTGGCTTCATAGCATTTCTATTATTGGTCACTTATATTAAAAATGGAAATCTTTGCACAGACACTTGATATTTTGCGCTGTTATATTCAGTGGGTATTGCCCATACATACACACACACACACACAGAGTCAATAAACATCCAGTTTCTCAATTCTATATGTTATCCACTTAAATTCTCAAAATCAAAATCTAGACAGAAATTTTATTTCTCATTTCCACATCTTTATACGGGTTGTTCCCCATACTAGAATTCTTCCCATTTCAATTACTCATCTTATATGCTTTCATTTCTTTCAGAGATAAGCTAAAATGCCTTGTCCTACATAAGGTCTTTCCTGATCCCAATAGATACTACCTCCCCCCTTCCAAAAAAATTAAAATATTTATTTTATAAATACTAAGTTTTAATTAGGAATATAACATATGCACACAAAGAATCAATCAATGAATGAATGTGAAATTTAGCACATTCTATTAAGGACATTTTTGTTTTCTGTTGATGAAATGTAACCTCCTAGAAGGCTATGACTATTATTCTTGTTTTCACATCCTCAGCACCTCACACAACACCTCATATGATGCAAAGTGGTTACTTTTTAAATGCTTATTGCCTAGCATTTATGCAATATGAAGAGGTCCAAGAGACAGACTGGCAAAAGTCCTGAAATCCACCGAGACATTTGAAACACACTATCTTAGATGCATCCTTTTAGAGCTAAAATTTTTATAATACTTTAAGATTTGCAAGGGGCAACTAGGTGGTAGTGGACAGAGTCTGGAGCGAGAAAGAGGGAGTTTAAATCCAGTCTCAGACATTTAGAAGCTGTGTGCTCCTGGGCAAGTCATTTAACCCTGTTTGCCTCATTTCTTCTTCATCTGTGAAAAGTACTGGAGAAGGCAATTACAAACCACTCTAATATACTTTCCCAGAAAACTCCAAATAGGAGCATGAGCAGTCAGACATAACTAAAATGGCTGAACATGAAGATTTGTAAAGAATGTTCTATATATTATCATATTTGATTCTCATAAGCATCTGCGGCTATTGACTTATATTTATTAGCTTATTAATATTATAATGATATTAATCCCATTTGTATAGCAGGAAATTGAATCTAAGGTTGAGTGACTTGTCTAGGTTCAGCTAACTACAAGTAGATCCTGACTGGTTCTTCCTAATCTTAAATCCTTTTCTCTATCCAGTAGTTCACACTGTCCTTCTCAGGTAGATGGGCAGCAACAACAAAACAGACAATTATTTAGCATCTTCTATTCTAAGTGCCACGGTCAGCTTCTCAAGGAAGTTTCAGGGTTAGGAACAACTGGGTTTCAGACCTGACTCCAAATCATATTGTCAGGGTCACCCTGGACAGCCACTTTAACTTGTTAATGACCTAGCCAGTTCTCTAAGACTATGAATTGCAGAATAGCTTACAGAAGCTTTTTTTCTCAGAAAGCAGGGGAACTGCACCAGTGAAATCAGGCCCCTTGCTCAAAAGGGTCTATGATTCTGAACAAGAAAAAATTTAGATAGTAGAGTTTCTGTGGTCCCTGCCCTGAGGACCTTACAAGCTAGTAATGGGGACGAGAGGCAATCAAATTATAATAATCTTAGTTATCGATTTATCTTCTATAGGTTGATGGTGGGTGGTAGTAGTAATGGTTTTTGTTACAGTTATTAGGCAAAAAGAAAAAGAAAAAACATCATCTTGTTAAGGTTTCCAGGCAGCCTCCATGCATTTTTTTTTCACCTTATGGCACATATTTACTCTCTCTAGGGAAAGAGATCTTAACATTTTTAGTGCCGTGACGCCCTTTGCGAATCTGGTGAAAATTTTAGAATAATATTTTAAACATATGTTATTATTAATATTAACATATCATTGTTATAATATTAATTATTAACAAAAATATTATTATGTTAATAACATATGCTATTATATTAAACATGTATTTTTGAAAATAAACAAATCATACTGAAATACAGTTATCAAAATTTAAAAATGTTTTCAAAAAGTTAAGTGCCCCAGGTAAAAAAAATAACTGCTTTGTGTACTACAGTTTGGCTACAATCTTTTCAATGTGGTGGATTCGAGGTCATAACTATTGGGTTCTAGAACTATGCCTATAAAAATCAGTATATTTGTCAGGTAAGTCACCTGACATCTTTTGTTTTCCTTTCTTGATCTAAAAATGTTGGTGTTGTAACAGATGAAGGTATGTTTTATCTCTAACATTTTAGAATCTTTCCTGGACTCTGTGTGGCTCTTGGGAATGTGTGTCTGAATCCTTTTATTATTTCCACTCACATGTCCTAAAAGTCACTTGCAATTTCTCTTTCAATTTGGTCAACCCTTAGAGTGACCCCCCCCCTCCCTTTACCAGCAGTTCTGAACCTGTGGATTATGTTCAATTTAAATACATCAAGCATATCAGATATCTACATAACAATTCATAATAGTAGCAAAATTACAGTCATGAAATAGCAATGAAAATCATTTTATGGTTGGGGGTCACTACAACATGAGGAACTGTATTAAAAGGTCACAGCATTAGGAAGGTTGAGAACCACTGCTTTTGACCATCCCCAAACTTCTCTATATATTTTATATAAAACAAGTTTATAAGGTTGAAAAGTGTCTAAAATCAAGACACTAACATTCTTCTTATATGCACCAATCTATTCTTTGCTAAAATACTTGAAAGCAGTCTGAATTCAATACATGTATAACTGCTGAGTGGATTTGACTTATCTGATCATTACTTTTAGCACTGATGCCCTGCCATGTTGATTTCCTTTTCTTCTTCTTGATGACACAAATGAAAAATGAAAATTCTAAATTAATAAAAGTTTGGTACTAGAAATGCTTAAGGGTCATCGTGAAAAGATATTCAGGTGGTTGAGGATAGTCTCAGATTTAATGTCCTAATTCTCTTGAATATATACTGCTAATTTCTTTTTTTTCATGTCTTTCTGCCTAAGGTCAACTCGAGGCCTTGTTTTTTTTTATTAACATTTGTTTATTTTTAGTTTACATCATTGATTTCCACAAGATTTTGAGTTACAAATATTCTCCCGACCTTTCCCCTACCTACCTCCCCAAAACAGCAATCCCACTGTATACCCCTCCCCCATCTTTTCTCTCCTATATCCTCCCCCATCACCCCTCTGACTTTCTAGTAGAGCAAGATGAAACTCCCTATCCCAGAGCCTGTATATCTTAATTCCAAGTTACGTGTAAATAATAATAATTATTATATATACATATATGTGTGTGTGTGTGTGTGTGTGTGTGTGTATATATATATATATATATATATATATATATATATATATATGCTTTTTTAACATTTGATTTTAGAACTTGAAATTCTACATTCTTTCTCTTCCTTCCTTGTCACCTACCCCCACTGGAAAGAAAAGCAATTTAATACAGGCCATACATGTATAGTTATGCAGAACATCTCAACAATGGACATATTGTATAACACTGACTATATTTCCCTTCCTTCTATCCAACCCTCCCATTGTTCTATTCTTTATTTTGTCCTTGTCCCTTTACAGAATTGTTTGCCTCTAACAACCATCCCCCCCCAACCTTACCTCACCTCCATCATTCCCCCTCTCATTCCCTTCTCCCCTACTCTCCTGCAGGGCAAGATACCCAATTTAAGTGTATGTCATTCCCTCCCTAAGCCAAATTTAATGAGAATGTGGTTGACTTATTCCTTTTTTCCTTCCTGGTCTTCCCCTCCATTGAAACATTTATCCCTTGCCTCTTCTGTATGAAATGATTAACCCCATTCTGTCTAGCCCTATCTCCTTTCATTTTATTCATCTCCCACAATTTAATTTCACCTTTTAAAATATCATCCCTTCCTATTCAATTGATCGTGTGCCCTCTGTCCATATATACATATATATATATATATATATA